>JACXGI010004589.1:0-52666 GCA_016801175.1 Esox masquinongy | reverse complement strand
TCATGATGAAATGAGACCGATATTGCGAAAAAGCGTCCTGGAAAAAAAATTATGAAAAAAAGTGATAGTCTAGGGGGAATAAAGAGTAAGGGAATTGTAAAGGAAATAACCAAAGGCTGAGCTTGTGTAGTAACTAATAACCACCACAGGAAGGCAACAGAGAGCTAGTTTGGTCGATAAAAGGTGATGGATAGTTTAAAGGAAAGTCAGAGAGATAAGGGTCAGAAAGAGAGAGGGTGGGATAATAAAATGCCATTCATATTTGGCATAGAAATTAGGGATGCATCGATCAGAACATTTTTGGCTCATACAGAGCCTAAAATGGCATAAAATTATTTTTTTTATTTTTCTTATTTTAACAAATACATTAAATCCTACAAAAGTTTTCTTTCTATTTATTTGAATAACAAAAGTCTCTCCAAAATAAATAACCTAGGTAAGGTATAAAACTGCCCTTAAACAATATTGTTGGTCTTTGGATAGGTAGTAACTTGCTAAGGAGTAATATGTTTAAACTAGCTGTGTTTCTAAAGATCGTTAAGTGCTTTGATAGTTTGCAGCCTTAAATGCACTTAATTCTTCAAGTTAATTTTTTGGATCACCAGAAAATGTGCCAGGAAGATTAAAAATCTACCAGCCACTCATATTGGCAGCCAACCCCCATCCCTTTACAACATAAAACAAACAAGAATGCTGTGTAATGATTAAAAGAAAGTATTTATAGTAATAAGTAATGTGGTATATTTCTGCTCAATTTACAAAACATCTTGTGACCTCACCTGAGGCTATCAGACATGTTCAACTGTTCCAGAAAGTTGGTTACCGTGGTGATGGAGACAACAGCACTTGCATGTTGCTGACACTAACCAGCTGACTAAAATCTGACTGTCCTGTATTAAGTTGATGTTGTTACAAGCAGTTACAGTTTAGACTCAAACTAACACTGAAAACCACCACAAGTGTGAACAAAACAATGGCAAAAACGGAAGATTTTCAGGTGAAAAGCATCTTGCGCTGGAAATGAATCTTTCAATGATTTCACTGGAGTAAAGTAGAACATAGCATAAGTCATCTACAGAGGAAGAGGACGCATGCTTCGCTCTCCAACTCCGCACTCGGGCTGTTCACATGATCCCACTGACATTCCATCCACACCAGGGCTGTGTTACTAGGCTACATCTAGTGGTTCTCAAACCTCTCCTGGGGACAGGTAGACGCTTCACAATTTAACTGCAGCCCTAAAGTTATCCACCTGAATCAGGGGTCCCTTGGAGAGGTTTGAATCTACATTGCTGTCAAACAGAAATCTTCACTGAAATTATGAAACTGAAATCTTAGATCATATCAGGAGCTCTTTCAAACGGCAAATTTGTGAAAAAACTTTAAAAGAAAGAACAATGTTTATCTTCTCAGCTCAAAAATGAAATGAACATCCATTTTGATTCCTCAGAGTCTGCAATGTTCAAAAGGCTTTCTCACACACCCTGCCAGGTTAACATGGCAGCTGACTTGGGTTGCAGGAAGAGTGGATATGGGAGGAGAAAAAGAACAGCAGGCGCCGACTAAATTTCCAGGAAGAGGTGAACTGAGGAAAACGGTGTGGAGAAAAACAATGGAGGTGCCAGTCTGTGTGCAACGCCAAGAAACACGCAACAGAAGGTTCTGGCAGAGGGTCAAGAACCATAGAGCCAGCTATTTTAAGATCCCTCCCAACAATGAAGGAATAAGAGGAACAAACATTGAGGCAGCTGGCACAAAGGCAACAGTTAGGTGCTCTCACAGCTATGTTGATAACATACTCATTAAGTACAACACAGGCCGCACGCTACAGCCCAACCAGCAACATAAAACATGGCATGTCGGCTAAAGAGGCAGACGCCTGTTTGGTCTCAGCCGTCAGCATTAGCATCTTTCCGGGCTATGCGAAACGGAGAAAAGCCACAAGGATGCCTTCCTCAGCTGTGTCATGGTTTTCAGTTGTGTAGCGAAAACAGCTGAGTAGAGTGACAGGAGGCTTTTTTGTGCCTGCGAAGGACAACACGACGCTGTTCAGGGAGCTTTTCAACCGGCCGATGCACTCCAATTGCTGCCTTCTCTCTGCAGAGAGTAGCTCTGATTACTGTCTGACCTCCGGGTAAGTGGGGCATTTGAAGGACTGGGAGGTGTGTTGCCCGCTGTTAAACTGCTGTTAGCAAACTAAGAGGCCTGGGCCTAAATGCCAGGATGGTGGAGCAGGGGGGCGGATTTGGCGGGTGACTGGTGAGAGCTGAGGGCGGCAGTTTCTTTTTTTCTTTTGAGCCGTTGAGGCTCCTCTGGAAGTTGAGCAACATTTGATGTGGCATTCCAGGACAAACAGGTACAGTGGCCTAACCGCCACAAACCAAACACACTGTTACATTAGACGCAATGAAAACACTGCCTTCTGTGTGAACACAAACAAAGTAGCTCAGTGACAGAGGTGAGTCGTTAGGTTGCGCGCGCACGCACGCACGCACGCACGCACGCACGCACGCACACACACACGATGTGGCCTGCGGACGAGAACACACGCAACATGCTGGCTGGAAAAAGAAAAGTGACAGCCACAAAAGGTTGCACTGAAATGGCCACAGAAGAAGACGCTGTTCCATGCTGCCGTATCACACCCAGCTCTGTTCTCCAGCTCAGCTTCCACTGCCTTATAATAGCTGCCTTGTCAAGCCCCCTCCCACCCCGTCTCTTGTTCTTTCTTCATCATTTACACACTATCTGCCCCAGGACATTACAACCAAATGGAGACTGGAGCACAAGACTGGACAGATAAGAAAGACGAAGTCTCTCCCTGTCTGTCTGTCAGTCTCTCTGTGTCTGTGTCTCTCGCTGTCTGTGTCTCTCTAGCTCTTTCTGTCACTCTGTCTCATTCTGTGTGTCTGTCTCTCTGCCCGTCTCTCTATCTGCCTGTCTCTCTCTCATACAGGAAGAAAGCAGGGGAGTGATGCTAGCTGCTGAGCTAATGCAACCAGAACCAGTTTCTGACTAGCTCTAGTTGGTTGTCATGTCAGCATGGTGTCACCTTGACAACTTATCCATTTGGAGGGACCATTATGACCATTTGTATATGTTCTACATATTGACAGAAGTGTGCTGTGCTTGTTCTAGACGATCGTCTACGGTTGCCTGGGCGGCAGCCACTCAGTGGTCATCCGTCAGTGTGTGTGTGTGTGGAGTTGGGCTTGGACATTCGTACTATTCCTAGGTTCCTAGGGTTCGGCTTGCTAATCGGAAGCCTCTAAGCAGTTGTCAGCTGTGTCCTTCGTTCTTTCCGTCTCTCTCTGTCTCTCCCTCCCTCTGCGGTTTTGCCAGCTGAGCTCTCCTCCCCTCTCAGTGCTTTTCATCTCTCAAGGGAGAGGAAGACAGTGACTGTGAGCACTCAGGATTGCAACACATCCGCTAACTTTAACCACGTGCACAGCAGTGATTGGAAAGACTGATGGAGGGAGAGAGAGAGAAAGAGAGAGAGAGATAGAAAAGAAAGGAGCGTGAGAGAGAGGAAGAGAGAGAGGAAAGAAAGGAGTGAAGGAGACGGAGTGCAACCAGCAAGTCCCAATGCATAAAAGAGAGAAGGCAGAGGGAAAGAACGAAGAAGAGAAAGCAACAGTCACTGAGTCACTTTGTGCGGGTGGTGATAACCATCTCATTCAGAGAAGAACTCAGCCACAGCCACAAGCTAACAGTGGCTCGGAGAGCTTACACAGTTCCCAATCACAACAAACCAACTAAATCAGTATGTGGAAGTTAAGTGCTAACGACAATCACATATAGCCTATATAGGCCTGCCCCACAGTGTCACAATGACACCCCGTTACTGCACCTGTGAAAGGCCAGGTGGTGTGCTACACTCGAGATACAGTAACAGAACACACTAGCCGTGCATCTACTCCGCATAGATAACGCAACAGGTGTCTTGCGTCTACACAGAAGATGCACTGCAGAACACCTGACTGGTTTGCAGGTTCACAGGGTTATCTACGAAGACCACCTGTGAGGGGGCAGGCGCCAGGCATAGTCCTGTAATAACCTAACTCATGTATATGCCATTGCTGTTAGACGTGCATAAATTATATTTATTAAATAAATCAGAGAGCCTTTTTATATCAAATTGCATGTACAGGTACCCAGCCTAAAACCCTAAATAGCGAGTAATGATGACAGAAAGTTATTATACACCATTCAAGTTGATAATAACATTCCACAATGGAAAATTACAGACATTTTGGCGAAGTCAAAACTCCCCTGCACAAAGACAACAATCAGTCCAAGAAACATTAGACCAATAGATAACTGTTGTTCAGAAAACCTCCACAGTCTGAGTAAATACAGAAATATTTGAATAAATACCTGTGCATGGGTTGGAAGGTGTGTAATATCAAACAGTTTTGTCAACAGCATCGAGTAAATAAACCCACCTCACCTGGCATGCGTTACCATGACTACGTCTTCTAATCACTAAGGGCTTGTGCTCCTTTCAAATAACAGGGACCAGCTGAAATGAGGCTCATGCTAAAAATAATTTTGAAAAGTACTAGTTGGTAGGCCTAATATACCCATCCGGCTAAATTCCAAGGCGTTATCTAAACATTAGTTAGCTAACGTTCCCTGGCTGTCACTGTCAACTAGCAGGCTAAATGTCCATGATGTCCCTGACTGTCAACTACACGTAACGAGGCTATCATCAGAGCGAGCAGTGCCAAGCAAACTACTGTATCGTACGTTAATCTCGATCAGGCAAAGTCCGTGATCTGTTGTCGAGTCCAACAATATAAAATTGGAGTAAATTGGATAGTTAGTCATCTGCCAATGCAGATTACTTACTGTGCACATTAAATTATGTAATAATGTTATGCCCAGCAACAACCAAGCTATCAATCCGATGCACTTGCTAATACAATTGTATCTCTGACTGCAAACAAATTAATGACCACACCACTAAGTGTATTTATGCAAACAAATTAACGACCACACCGCTGAGTGCAAGAAACAGTAACGTTAACTAACCCGGTACATGAAGCTTATTGACTATGTACGCCGTTGCCGACAAAACCAACCACCACCACCATCATCATCATCATCATCATCGTACTGGCAGTTCTGAGCAGATGAACACACTCACTAGCCTGGCTAACGTTAGCTAGCTATAGAAGTACTAGTAGCTGCTTTCTCCAGCCAACTTCATGGCGCGTGAGTTTCTGCAGCATTTTGTTTACTGTCATTACATTAGCTAGTTTGATGAACGTTCTACTAAAACATTACGTTATCATATTATCAAATGGGTAACTAGCTTACTTTGCTGACAAACTACTGTTTATACATAAAATATTCCGCAAAACTGCTCGGCCTTTTAGAGTAAGACAAGCCATGAAGGTTGACGTTGGTTCTGCTGCCCGTTGCACTGTGCTTGTTAGCTAGCTCGCTAACAACCTAGCAAGTTAGCGAACGACGTTACTGTAGCTAACACAGATCCATTACTGTATAGCTGCAGATCTATAGAGGCTAACATTGGCCTGTTCAGGGTAGACACTCAACTTATGTATTGAATACAGCTATGGATAGAAGCGTCGAAGATCTTACCTGTTTCCAGAAGTGAGATTTATTCCAAAGACGATTGACATAACATTGCACTGGTCTAGATAGCTAACTAGCTACATCTGCAACAGCATTCGGCTGTAAACACAACCTGAAAAACCCCACTGCAACGGCGTATGCGCAGTACGAGACCCCTCCTTTGCTTATCAGGAAAAGCACTGCCGTTTCCGTATCTAACCATCGGGCGGTGGCAGAGCCTAGCATTTACAGCCTCAACAAAGTTAGGTTCGTACCCGTTCCTGTCATCGTGACTTAAAATATACACTACCATTCTAAAGGTTTGGTGTCACTTGTTTCCTTGTTTTCCATGAAAACATGCATGAAATTAGTTTGAATAGGAAATATAGCAAAATGAATAGGAAATATAATATAAATATAAAAATATTAGCATTTCTAACCTTGTCACTGACAAGGTTAGAAATGCTTTTTTATTGAAAATATAATTGTCTCCTTCAAACTATGCTTTTATCGAAGGATCCTCCAATTTAAGCAATTACAGCCTTGCAGACCTTTGGATTCTGCTTGTAAATTTGTTGAAGTAATCTGAAGAAATTTCACCCCATGCTTCCTGAAGCACCTCCCACCAGTTGGATTGACTTGATGGGCACAAGCTGCACCCACACAAGCTGCTCAATAGGTTTGAGATCCAGTCACTGTGCTGGTCACTTCATTATAGACAGAATACCAGCTGACTGCTTCTTCCCTAAATAGTTCTTGCATAGTTTGGAGCTGTGCTTTGGGTCATTGTCCTGTTGTAGGGGGAAACTGGCTCCTATGAAGCGCCGTCCACAGGATATGGCATGGAGTTGTAAAATGAAGTGATAGCCTTCCTTCTACAAGATCCCTTTTAACGTTATCTAAGTTTGAAGTTTTTCGGATCATGCAGACCAAATGAAAAGATGCTGAAGAAGTGCTTGATGCCATCTTCCAGTGGCGGTAAATCTTCCACTTTACCACAACCAAAGCACCCCCAGAGCATATTGCCCCCACCATGCTTGACAGATGGCATCACGTACTCCTCCACCATCTTTACATTCTTTCTTTTTTATTGGCCAGTCTGAGATATGGCTTTTTCTTTGCAACTCTGCCTAGAAGGCCAGCATACCGGTGTCACCTCTTCATTGTTAATATGTTGACTGGGGTTTTATTTAATGAAGCTGCCAGTTGAGAACCTGTGAGGCATCTGTTTCTCAAACTAGACGCTCTAACAAATTTGTCCTTTTACTCTGTTGTGCACTGGGGCCACTCCTCTTTCTATTCTGACTAGAGCCAGTTTGCGCTGTTTAGTGAAGGGAGTAGTATACAGCGTTGTACGAGATCTTCAGTTTCTTGGGAGTTGTGCTGCAATTTCTTGCATGGAATAGCCTTCATTTCTTAGAACATGAATAGACTGACGAGTTTCAGAAGAAAGTTCTTTGTTTCTGGCCATTTTGAGCTTGTAATCAAACCCACAATTCCTGATGCTACAGATACTGAACTAGTCTAAGGAAGGCCAGTTTTATTGCTTCTTTTATCAGCACATCAGTTTTCAGCTGCGCTAACAAAAGTGTTTTCTAATAATCAATTAGCCTTTTAAAATGATAAACTTGTATTAGCAAACAAAACATCCCATTGGGACACAGGACTGATGGTTTGTCTCTGTAAGCCTATGTGGATATTACATAACAAATCAGCCGTTTCCAGCTACAATAGTCATTTACAACATTAACAATGTTTAGAGTGTATTTATGATCAATTTGATGTTATTTTAATGTACAAAAAAATTACTTTTCTTTCAAAAACAAGTACATTTCTAAGTGACCCTTAACTTTTGAACAGTAGTGTATGTATATATATATATATATATATATATATATATATATATAACCTAAAATATACATAATATGCGTATATTAGGTGAAAAATAAACCCATTCTGCATAGGATTAAGTCATACTTAGTACATTATGTCTGGCCCTCACCCTGTTCTAAAGATGTAGTGAAGATCACAAAAGGTGGAGGATAAGGAACTTTTCATATGTGTAAAACGTACAATTTAAAAGTACTCGGCTGTGTTCGCCAGTTAAGGGAAGTTTCTAATTAAGACCTAAATCAACAGGTAATAGGAGTTCAGAACTAACCAGGTCATTTAAGTCTTGAATAGGAACTTCCCATGACTAGTGAACACAGTCGAGTACATTTACTTCATAGTTTTTACACCTCTGGAACCTTCGAAGGTTCCCTGTGGCCTGGTAACCTTGAGGATGTAGCCTTGAGGAAACATCGTCAGAATCAAAATTCAGATTTAGCAACACCATAAAGGACATGAAGTGCACATCAATTCAATCTGTGCCAATCAAGGGGTGTTTCTTTTGTCCTGGACGTATGATGTATAAATGTGTATTCTAGAGCTAAAAACTCTGGAATCTCTAGAGATTTGTGTTTATTATTGTATATGTTAGCATTATATGTTATTATTATTCTTCAGTTTCCTCTGTGGATAATTATGTGTAAATTCCTGGGAGTGGGTAAGGCATAGAAACCGTCATCTTGGCAGAACTGTACATGGAACTGGTCTACGCCATCCCAAGTAATGCATTGCCAATTGGTCACATGGTGGGGCTATAATAAGCGATGAGCTGGGACATTTTCAAAACTTCACGTTCCTCACGCTGTGTGACGTAGTTGTCACATTTGGTACATGGTTCTGCCTCCGCACAATATACAAATTTGTCTCTATAACCAATACAGTCCACAGTGAAGGACTTTCTGCCATTTTGAATTTTGAAAAATACTTCAAACACTACTCCTATAGAGTAGTCTTTAAAGAATGCATAAACCAGGCAGTATGCCAAAAAACATTGCCAGTATTGACAACCGACCAGACGGTCACTATTGAACTGGACAATTTGCAAACTCATCCTGTTTGACCTAAAGTCTTAAAAAATCTATACAAATGTTCATCTCTTCACCAGGAACATATTTGCCATTGAGATATCATTAACTCTGCCTTGAGTGATTTTCTTCCCTTTTGAATTTGTGAAAATCCAATTGTACCAAATGACCGATCTTCATGTAACTTGATATAAGGTCAGTGTGGTTACATTTGACACACATGCCCAGGGTTATGAATATAGCTAATGAACTATGGTTTATTTGTCCACATGGTGGCTCCATTAGAACAACTACCAATGTGGCATATGACGCATCTATGGACATAAGGTGCATACAATGTGGGTCTCAGCTTAAAAGTGGTGTAGTAAGAACAATAGTAGCTGAATGCTGAACTCAGCTCAATGCTGCTTGCAGCTTTATTGTGATTGTTATTTATTTAGCATTATCAAGCAGAAGCCAGGAAGTAAGAATCTGTTTGTGTAGTTTGTCTTGTGTATCCAATGCAAACAATTATATAAAACCTGTTCTATGTATATGATCTATTCCAAAGGTAACACAGGATTCAACTTATCAACTAAGTGTCAAGCCCTTAGGTGAATGGGGAGCTATTTAAGAGCTCAAATAACATTTTGCAATATCTGGGTCTCCCTGGGAAGAAGTTTGAGAATAAATGGAGAGTACATAAAAATAATCACTATAAACTGAATAGTCCACAGCCAACCAACAGATAGAGCCACATAGCCCTTCTTATTTTCCCAGGTAAGTTAACTAAACAATTCTGAACCTTTCAGCTTGGGGATTCAATCTAGCAAACCATGTTTCCGGTAAGATGTTCTAACCACTAAGCTATCAACTGCCCCTTGATCATCATCTGAAATGTTCTTTAGGCAGCTAAAACAGGACACAGTCACATTATTTCTTTGTTTTTAATTTATTGTAGCATGCAATGTTTTAGGTACTGAAAATTTCCTCTGATTACAGCTCTGCCTGATTCATCCAAATAGTACCAAAGTATTCTGCTTGGCCAAGTTGTCAGTGCATGAGTAAAAAGGAAAAAAAAGATAATCAACAAATCACATACTGTACGTACATAAGACCAAACCCAATCTTACCTTGTTATACCATTATTAAGCAAAAGGGAAACCTTTCACAAAGTTATATTTCAAATGAAATAAATGGAATACATATTATTCATGTGCCATATGTGGACATGTTAATGGTGTTTCAAGAGTTCTCTCATTTTGAAACATTTATTTGTCCCTATATCAATATTTATTTAAATATCTGATTACATATTTTTGTATAAATGAGCTGTTGATCACCATCTAACGATGGTGCCAACTGTATACAATAATGATGGATATGTATACCATCTTTTATTTCATTTACATTTCAATCGAACAATAGATTTGCAAAGAAAATGTCTAATACAGACATAAATATTCAAACATCAGTTCCGTCATAGTTGTACAATTGACAAACAGGCAAATGTTTTCCCCTTACATTAGACCATTTTTGGCTAACTTTTTTTTACTATTGTGCAAATTGTCAAAATTCAAATGTAAAAGCAGACTTCACTTATCCAGAGAAAAATACTACAACACAACCAATAACTTTAGTAAGTAAAAATAATAACAATAATTATAAATTCATCATCAATAATAAAGCATTTCGGAAGCAGAATACATTAAAATGCTGCAGGCAGACTACAATACTTGGCGTGGCCACACAGTGGGCATGTGCAGAACACTTACAGCGCTGGGTGTGTTGTATCACAACTACAGAATCATTCCTCCTTCGCCAAAACAACAAGAGGGACTAGCATGCATGACCTGGGGATGTAGGGTTAACACTAGCTGGATAGTGGGCGGTGAGAACCTCTGGCAGTGATGGGGCGGTAAGTGCAGTGCGAACAGATCATTACGCCAGTGCTTCATTAGACAGGCACCGGAACACACAGGAGATTCTAACTGTCTGTCTGTCTGCCTGTCTGTCTGTCTATCTACATAACTCCAAATACTGTTCTATTGTACCCAACCCCTTCCCCACCAGGATTATAATACAAATTGTAATTGAATCAAAACATAAAGAAGACAAATATTATAGCAAAATGAAGAATCCCTCCTTAAACACACTTATGTGGTGAAAAGATAAATTAAATAAGACTATTCATGTAAATATTAGGTCTCATCACTCATAATATTCAGCGCTGACGATGCAATCAGATCAGTAGCTTAGCAACAGAACTCCTCCCTGAGGGCTGTCGAGATGGGTTGTCACTAGCTTCTATAGCCACAAAGTCATGAACCCACCCAATTTTCAATGTGTCTACTTCTAATTGTCTTTTAACATAACCTTAACCATGCTGTTGACCTCATGCCTAGCCCTAACCGTAAGGTTTCCAATTTTATTTGCAGTGGACACGCTACCTCCTCACATTTTGTTTACAGTTGGAATTACAGGAAGACAGGTGACAAGGAGACATAGTGATGAAGGTTAGAGATTCCGGGTGTACAGGTGGGAGGTGCGGGTGTGCTTGGAGCTGGGGTGTTACCACTGGGCCACCACTCACCACGGGTTTACCGTTTTGACTTGGTGGCTATAGACATTTGAGAGAGCAGCCTAGAAATACAACACTGGCCTTCAACTTGACCAAGTTCTAACCTTCAACAAGACTCCCCATCCTCTGCATTGTCTGCTTTAGGATTAAGTTTGAGCCCCCTCAACCAAAATTATTTACTGTACACAATATAGCACTAGGAAAACCTCTTTAGTCCGAGTTATTAAGCGAGAACAAGGATAGAAAAAAAACAAAATTAGGTAAGCAAGTAATGCATAAGAGCTGACCATTGATGGTCAGTGTCAGATAGGGAATATACTGTATGATTGTATACGGCCGTCCTTAAGGGTTAAGTTGAACTAGTCAAGTTGTCTCTCTAGGCCCATCCACCTCCATTCAGTCCATAAAAAAATAAGCCCTATTATAAATAGGAGAGTTTTCCTAAGTGCTAGAAGTTAACACATAGCATCACCCGAATCTCTTCACCCCCACAGGCAGGAGAAGACAGCTAACAGAACGCTCAGTGCACAAAACTGCAGTAAAATAACACTGACCCTTGTGGGCCAATGCATGACCATCAATAGCGATCATGAAACTAAGATGGACCATACTGGTTTGACAGTTGACCAGCAGGAAAAACCCTGCTCAAACCACGAACATAGAGACAAAAAAAAAACTGGAGAATTGGTTTCATTTCTTAAAAAAAAAAATGAAAACCACAAAAAAAAGAAGAGATCCTGATACAAAATATTTTGACAAACAACTTCACAGAAGTTAGCAATGCTTCAAAGAAAACTAAAATGAAACACATTTGTAAAAAAGTCAGAAGAGAAACAAAACAAAACAAACAAAGAGTGAAGGATCACAAGATTTATCTGGTGTTTTGCTGACCCTCTGTTAAAGTAAACAGTGCTTCTGAGTTGTCGATAATAGCTTTATGTTGATAACAGCTTCTGCTAAATGACTAACTGTGCAAAAGCAATACATTTATTTAAGAAATAAGTCATAGGTTTGATGCACAGATCCAAAAAGAGCTGAAACAACCAGCGAAACATTGTCAGTATATCTGCACAGATAAATGCCAGTAGGACGTACCATTTCATATACCGCAGATCAATACGACTCAATCATCGAATGCAGTTGCAGAGACTATAGCTACAAATGACGGTGCAAAAACCACTGAATATTAAAATAGGATTGTTGATAGACACAACACGTCTTGATATTTGTCGCACGTCTTGATATCTGTTCATGGATTTACCCCACTGCTAAGCCTAAATACTAGGGTATATTTTACAAACATCTAAAAAAGAAAGGCCACATTGTGCATGCTTGGGTGTGCGATAACATCGTTATGTAGCTGATCTTACGTCTCATGTCTCATCTGTGAAATGCTTGAGACCAGCGATGACACTGCACACTGGACAAAAGGGCAAATCATTGGGAGTACTGTTGAAAGGCTGCTACAGTGTTCATGTTTTAACCTCTTTTACGACCTGCAAGACGGTTCAATTAGCAGTATCCGATTCATCCGACAGGATTTTCTGCATGCAATTATCATTCCTATGACTACAGAATACAGATACATAGTATTGTACCTTGGTTATCATCAGCTCAATGTCAACAGATGCTGATAGCCTTCACCCCCAACAGCACTGAGTACCTTCGTTATCTTGTAAACATTGTAGAACAAACAGGAGACTATTGGCTGCCGTCATAAATGTTTTAAACACCGTAATCACCTTCCTGTCGGACAGCGGAGGGCGATCAGCGCACGCAGCAGATATTTGATCAAAACCCAGAGCACACAAAAAAAACAGGGAAAAAAATGTTCCGAAAGGCCCTGCCAAGGTGACGAAAGAGAAAATACGATGGAGGCTATTGGCATGTGCACGCGTGTGTGTCTGTGTGTGTTTAAACCAAAAGTCTCTCTTTGTCAGAATGGAAACGACACTACCTGTGCCCTGTGTCCTGACTGGTGAAATTCGGAGGGTGAGACCTGAACCGTGGCTGGTGAGGCCTTCTACAACCCTACGGTTTTAGGGGTGACGGCAGGTTTAGGAGCTGTGCAGTGCTGGGTCAAGAACCCTAATCAGGACCCCAGGGGGCGTGACGGCGGGGTGTCCCTGCCCTCTCAGCTTCCGTTGAGCAGCATCTCAGGACCCGTATCCCCCAGTCTGGCAGGCCCGGCCCTCATCATCAATTTCCCCACACTGAGGCCTCCCGAGACAAGACCTCCAGGGGAAAGAGACTTCCTGGAACACCAATACAGAGAATTCACTCCTATCAGTAAACAAGGAATAGAACAGAACTCTTTTTTAGTCCTTGTCAGAAACAGAGGAGCTGTAGTTCGGTAACGGTTTATTCTTTAATGCTGAGTTTTTCACACAATTGTGTGACCAAGTAATGATTTTGCTTGCCCCCCCCCCCCCCCCAAAAAAAACCTCTGGTTAAATACATTTGATTAAATGTAATGTTCTTGAAGTAAGGGAGGGATCAAATAGATATTAAGTCATTGAAAGACATCTGCTAGGGAGAGGCAGGGTGTCAATCCAGCTCACCTGAAGGCCATCTTCTTCATAAGGTGAGCCTCCATCTTATCTGCTGACAGCTTGTCTGTCTGGCTCCTCTGGGGTTCGCTGCAGGGAGGTGTGAGCAGGTGAGGGTCCCTCAGCTCAAGGGACTCCTAAAACATGCAAAGCAGAAGTCAGTAAGTGACGTGACAGCACAACCAAGATGACATTAGCCAGGCCTGTGCTGCACTATCATACCACACTGCAATTCCCTTAAGAGGACAGTCGATCGGCATATAAATCAACCAACCACCCAGAAACATTACAAGGACTCACAGAGCAGAGACACACCTCAGACTGTTGACTGCTGTCCTGCAGGTCAGTGTCCTCCATGTCCAGCACAGACAGCTCCAGCTCGATGTCTCTGTCCGGCTCGCTCTCCGTGGCGTCCCCGACGTATTCCGCCTGCAGAAGGTCCACAGCGCCGGCCTTCTCTCCGCCGCTGAAGGACCGCCGACGAGCAGCTAGCTCGCACACACCCAACTGGTCGCTGTGTGACAGAGGAACGGCGGGAATTTGAAACCACCGATTGTACAGGCTGCTTTGGCTAAGACATGCACCGCTGCAGTGAAGCAACGGCTTTGCGTTACACCATGAAACAACCGTACTGTAATAGTCATGCATACTATCAGACGGAAAACGAGTTAATAGCTAGTGGGTGACAGCAAATAGAGACTTGTTGAATGTGGAGGACGCGATTCCACGCTCCTATCGAAGATCTGAAGACTCTGAGGGGCTTTATTCTAGAGAACAGAACGTGAGCAGGCAGCAAACTGTGAGCCGCTCTATTTTTAGTCAGAGGAGAGATTAAACAACCCGAGTGCAGCACAATAAGCGGAGGAGAAGATGAGGAGAGAGAAGAGGATGGAAAACAACACCTCCTACACAGTCATGAGGAGCAAGCGAACGCTCAGCTCTGAACATGCAGGAAGCCCTCGAATTAAAATCAACAGGGAAACGACATGAAAGAAAACAGGACCATGCCTCTGTTCAGAGTGAATAGAGACAGGGAAACATGAGCTTGGTTTTCACGGGTATGACAACATATTTTCGTTTAACTGTTGTAATTGCAATGGTGAGTAGTTCATAACAGCAATAAGGAACCTGTGTTTTTTCTTGTTGGCACATGGCTAATTTACCACGGCTTATACCAGTATCCAGGAATGCTGTGTTATGCCCGGACACAGCCCTTAGTCGTAGTATATTGGCAATATACCACACCCGCTCATGCCTTATTGCTTAAGTGCAGCGCAGCATCGTATAGAATTTATTCAGTACCTTTCTAGGAAACTAGAATGGCTGGAAGAGTCAGACCCACGGGAGCTCCACCTGTAGTCACTGTGGCCGATGTGAGGACTGTAATCTGGAATTCAAATGACCACAGAGTTAGAAAACGACCTTACATCTCTCTTTAAACATGAACTGAGCAGCTGAGCAAATTACGCAATACTTTATTTCTGAGTTAAACCAAATATAGCAACCTTTAATTACCAGTGTTTCGCCACTCTTTTCAAACCTACGCTGAAGTGAATAGATAGGAGTGTTGTCTGAAGTGAACCAAGCTCCACTGAGCCTGCAGAGAGACTGGAACTAGTCAGGGCCTGAGATGAAAGACAGCTTTCATTCATATTCAAACTTTAATCCTTCCACATTTTAAGAGGATTCTGCTGGGTGCTAGCTTAGAAAATGTCCATAGCTAACTATCAACATTCATGGAGAAACAAAATAACTAGGTGTTACAAATTCTTTGTGGAATATTTCCCTTTTTTTCCTTTATAGCTACTGCTGTCATTGCACCCCTGCTATGGTTCCAGAAAATTTGATTGATAACATTTACATATGTTTCAGGTTTTACCAAAGTTCTCCCCCATCCCACATGATTCATTTGCAATTACAGCCTTGCTTCAATGCAACAACTCCACAGCATAAGTAGAAGCACCATACTGCACGCTCAACCAGGATGTTTTTTCATGCACATACGTGCTGGAGGACAATTCATTACCCGACCAACAACCACATTTGTGCTTGCATGTGCTTGAGCGCAAAGTGGCTAACCAGCACAACATCCACCCATCGGTCCTAGACGCCGTAGAGCCAATTTGCATTCGCCGGCACAGTAGGTATGTTGCGACCAGGACAGGACGTATTGTTTTAAGATGATTAAATAATGGGTAACCTTTGAACTTGTGCCTCCTCTGTCCTCTTCTCACCTCTGAAGTTGATTGCTGTGGTGCTGTTGCTTCCCTGGCAGGCTGTGGCCTGGACCGGGTCGGTGGTGTGGTACCCTGTACGGGAAGCACGAGAGATGGCTCCCCATTTAGAGATGATGGGACCCTCTCCAAATGGTATGATGGGGTCCTCATCTTTCAAACGACGGTAGGGCTCAAAAGTGTGTAACCACCGCTTCCTTTCACCGCTGTCTACTTCCTGAAAAATACCACATTTCACACAGTATAGGTGTTGGGAACGAATCACCAGTGTATGGCAGTCACCACTTAGTCATATAAACAATATATTCGGTATATTATAATAATGGTGATAATAATGTTTTTATGTAACTTCATTATGAAGCTAGTCTCAAAGACGCTTTCAAAATAAGATCGTCAGTGTCATGTCTTGGTCTTCTGCGGCTAACAGGGAATCATGCTGTTACATTCACCAATTCTTTTCCAATACCATTCACCAATCTTTTCCAATACCCACCGGAATGCACTTTGTGGTGGTTCGAGGGTTGTGAGCGTGTTGGCGTGTGTGGTTCTATACTTACTGAGTGTTCGGAGCAGGAGTGAGTAGCCAGGTCGTGGTGCTCCGGTTCAAAGGGGCTGATGCAGGTACTCATGTTACCACAGGACCAGGGAGAGTAGTGGACCAGACTCTCCTCGCCGCGGTACTTACAGTTCATACACTGCCCTCCACCGCTGTCATGCTGATTGAGAGGGCCGAAACGAGAGAGGGATAGATGGGGGGGGGGGGCAATGGAAACGAGGAACAAGAGAGGGTTGGGAAAGAAGGCAGAGGAGGAGAGACAGTCACAAAATGAAGTGAACGATGGATAACGTTTTGGACGGAGCGATATGGCGTCCTCATTTTGCTCCCTCGCGGATGACTATCAAACACACACCGCGACAGACTACCTGCAGTGCTATGGTGGATTTATCTCAGTTGCCCAGCAACAGCAACAATTCCACTCTAAACTAGCTCTGTATTTGATAAAGGTTTTGGACCAAAATCAAAACCCGTAAAAAAAACATGAAGTCTTTGATTTCATGAGGCAAACTAATGGGTAAAGAGTATTTCTATGTCTCTTTCTCTCTCCCTGTCCCTCTTCATCTCCTGTTCTATGCCGAGTGTATGCAGGCCTACGGACCTCTGCACCAAAGTCTACGGTGAAGACGGGGGAGGACTGTGAGGGCCTGTTCACGTTGCCGTGGTGATGGTGGGCCCACTGCTCCTGCTTCCGCCTGAACAGCTCCTCGTATCCAAGAGGAACACGCCCGTAAGAGTCCTGGAGAGAGGCAGAGAGAGAAATGGGGTCAGGGTTGTGTGAGTGTTCACCCGACAATAATGGGAGCCCTTGAGATTGTGAGGGAATGGAAGATGAACCCGAAGCAGAGACGTAGGAGGAAGATGGCTGTGAGAAGGAGTTAAGCCGCGCGACAGGCAGGAGAAAGGAAGCGTGTGTGCGGAGGAGGTGGCCACGCCCCATACCCTGTGGAGCGCCGCTCTGTGCTCCCCCACGGAGTAGTACGCGCTGTCCAGGGAGGCGTATCTCTCCCTGACGGGAGGCTGGTACACGGAGGAGTGGAGCACCTCTGGGGGAAGGGAGTTGCTCCTGGCGTCCTCACGGTGGTACAGCTGGGGCCTCCACATGCGCCGGCTGTCATACAGGGGGGCGTAGCCGCCGTGGCCCGGGGCCAGGGGCCCGTACTGGGGGGCCGGGAGGGGGCCGTAGGGAGAGGGACCGCCACGCTCCCGCGGCGGGGGGAACGACGGGTGCTGCTCGGAGTAGGGCTGTGCCATGGAGGGAGGCAGGGAGGACTCCGGGACGTGGCTGGAGCGCAGGAAACGTGCCGCGCAGGGTTTGTGGTGATGCATGTAGTAGTTGCCTAAAGGAACAGGGAGGGAAACTGCTTTGTGGATTTTCGGAAGCCCGGTTCCGGTTCTAATGAGCAGTACTGGTGGGTGATGCTCAAGGAGAGCGTTAGCAAACACCAGGCCGGACTGAAAAAGTAACCAGAGACAATGGAGTGTTTGTACTCACTGGCTGTCTGGTAGGGCGGTGCGTCGTAAGGAGGACGCTGGTCCTGGTAGAACTGCTCAGTGGACTGAGCCTGGTGGGGAGGGTTCTGGTGTGGGGATCCTCTCGGTAGGAAGTGGCCCTGTTTGGGATTACCACAGCCGGCTTCAAGCCTAGACCCCGGACCATGGGGAGACAAAGCTGAGGAGTGATTGACAGGTGTCTTCGGAGGAGAAATGGTCCTTCTGATGGACAGTGGAAGGACAACAGGATAGGAGAAAGAGCGAGAGAGGCAGAGAGAGGGAGGGAGAGTAGAAGTACATCAGACTACAGATTGACGACAATCTGGACAACGGATTAAAGGCTGTTTAAAACCCACTCACTTACGGCTTAGACGCTCAACACTCATTTAGTCATGATTCATTTTAATGAACTAGAACCGTGCAGTGCAGAGATACGAAAGTGGGTGAAACCGCAGTCAACAGGGGAATCTCTAACTCTACTGTAACACCAGTCAACAGGGGAATCTCTAACTCTACTGTAACACCAGTCAACAGGGGAATCTCGCTCTAATTCTACTGTAACACCAGCGGCGCTCGAGGACTTTCGCAGTTTCTTACTGTTCCATGGAACCAGACGAGGAGCGTCCCGAACCCGGGAGTCCGTTGGCTCCGTTAGGAGCACACCTCTCCCTCTTCATCTCCTCCATCATGTCCCCGCCCCTGGGGATGAGCTGAGGGTGCACAGCCCCTTCCGTCAGTGACCCCGACCTGCCCTCGTCTGAGCCCTTCAGCCCGCCAGCGCAAGCATCCTCTCCCGAGTCGACGCCTGCCGCACTCAGCCCGCCGCCCGCACCCCCCTGGGCCAGGGCGAAGGGCCGGCACGCGCCGCCTATCTTCTTGTTTCGCATTCTGTACCTTGAAAAGTGGGGGGTGGAGCAATAGAGAGACAGAATGAAAGAGAGAGTGAAAGAGAAAAGAAAAAAAAGGGAAGGAAGAGAGACAGAGAGAGACAAAAAAAGGCAGTGTTGTTCGTTTGAACGTTTGTTCACAGGAAGAAACAAACCGAGGTATGCAAATGATTAGGGTGGCGATCTCACTTCTCCAGCTCGTCCTGTGTGTGAGCAAAGGTGCAGTTGGATCCCCGGGGACAGCCCCCCTGTTGCCGGAGATCTCGGCACATGCTGGTCTTATATTTACTGTTGGGCTGCGGCTGTACAGAAAGGAGACAGATAGAACAGACACTGTGTTACCGACAACAGTAAACCCCAGGGCAAATCAAAGGGGATGTTTGTGTCATTGTCGGGTGTATTCATTTCAGATGCTGTTTGACCTAGTTTCTGATAATCCTGCAGCAAACAGAAATTGAACTATTATGTTGTGTTAGTATCGGTGTTATTATGGTAAAGAGGGGTGTGAATGTGTGTGTCTGCGCGTGTTTGTGTGCGTGGGTGTGTGTGTGCGTGGGTGTGTGTGTGCGTGGGTGTGTGTGTGCGTGTGTGTGCGTGGGTGTGTGTGTGCGTGGGTGTGTGTGTCTGCGCGTGTGTGTGCATGGGTGTGTGTGTCTGCGCGTGTGTGTGTGTGCGTGGGTGTGTGTGTCTGCGCGTGTGTGTGTGTGTGTGTGCGTGGGTGTGTGTGCGCCAGTGATCCACTCCAGTACCTGTGGGGTCTCGTGGCTCTTCTTGCTGAAGTTCTGTATGAACTCCACCAGACCGTGAACCACCACCTTCACAGCCAGCATCACACTCTCCAGCTCCCCCCACAACGGGGACGCAGCATCTAACGCAGAACGGGACACGCAGGTCAAACACCAACAATCCCCATCGACTTTTTTCTAAAAGATGCGGACAGAACGTAGCGTCTGCTGCATAACCCGCAGAACCCCCCCGCCCCTCAAAACGCATACAACAGATACACTTTACGTACACACCTGTCTCAGCCTTGTCTATCCATCTCTTAACAAGTCTATGGAGTCACAGTGTCGTGTTCGCAGGCAGGTTTTCCACCCACTAAGTGAACATTTATGAATAATTCATTATCATAATTCTGCACGGAACTACACTTGTTTTCAGTCTAAACCTCAAGTGAGCTGCCCGAGGAAGTTTCTAGTACCTCCGGGCCCTGAGCTGAAAAGTGTGGGTTGATATTTACAGTGTAAATGCCTTCTGGGTGATGCTGATCTGTGCTCTAGCTACCTGGGTTGTGGTCAATGTTAGCCAGTAGCTCCAGGTGCGGTCTGAGGCTATTCAGGTTTGCTGGATCTCCCGTTCTCTGTAGGACTATGGTCAGCTCTTGGACGCTTTTAGCAAAGGATTCTGGAGACTGGAGCTGGGCGAGCGATGACCAAGCCACACGGGAGGGGTTGAATGACAACAATGGAAATCGATTAAATGTCATTTCAAACGGACGTAATGGCCTTACGATGTCAGGTATGTTAGTAGCAACACTAATAGCCTGCAATAGAGTGGTTTACAGGATGTTAGAACACATTGATCCTTACAGTAAGTGACTGTACCTTGTCGATGATCGACTGCATGTGCGATTTGTGAATGAGGTCTCCATAGAGCAGAGAGGACCACTGTTCAGGTGAGATACGCAGACCCGCCTCCATGGCGATGTGGACGATCTGGCCGTCATGTTCACGGCGCAGCGCCTCGTACGTCCGGAACTCCTCCTTCAGCTGCATCAGCGACGAGTCCTCATCGCGCTTTGTCACCTGGGGGTGGGGGAGGGACAGGGTTGGGGGAGAAGTGAAACACCAGCCCAAAAGTCATTGCATCTCTCCGATGTGACAGGTGTTTCTTTGGGTTTTATTGCCCCGTGTCCTCAGACTCGAAACTCAAAACTCAGATCAGGTGTGAGAAACAGAGTTCCCCCCCTCAGAATCTGCCCTATGAGTAATCATCACAGGACACCGGGCAGGTGCATAATGTTTAGTGAAGTGTGTGAGGAGAATGAGTTTGGTGAGGGTCTACACTGCTTGTGTGCTTGTAAACGTTGTAATGAAACTACTTTTATAAGGATATGAACTACTGTATGTTAATAAATGTTTTAATAAAGAGTTTGTGTGTATGTATCTCTTAGGACCTTTCAGCTAAAACTGTCCACGGTCTGTCTATTTTGTTTTACCTCAGTCTCTCATCTCCAATGACAACTGTTTGACTTTGACTCTGTGACTCAGCAACAGGGGCAAATATAGAAGAGCGTTGCACCCTGGGTAAATGATTGTCATTCCTGCCCTTCCAACCGTGCTTACATGATGGAGGACCAAAAGTATCTGAAAATGATTGTGAAGCTCAATAAAGGCCCATACACAACACCGTTTCCAAAAATGTTGGGACGCTGCGTAAAATATAAATAAAAACAGAATGCAAAGATGTGCAAATCATTTTAATCCTATATTCAATAAAAAATAGTACAAAGACAGCATATTAAATGTTGGAACTGACACATTTTATTGTTTCTTGAAAGATATATGCCCACTTTGAATTTGTGCCAGCAACACGTTTCAAAAAATTTGGGACAGATGCAACAAAAGACTGCCAAAGTTGGTAATGCTAAAAAATGAAACTAAACTAATTATGTCAATTGGCAACAGGTCAGTAACATGATTGGGTATTAAAAGATCATTCCAGAGAGGATGGGTCTGTCAGAATTGAGGATGGGGAAGGGTTCACCACTCTGTGAAAGACTACACGGGCAAATAGTGCAACAATTTTAGAATAACGTTTCTCATTGTAAAATTGCTAAGAGTTTGGGGATCTCATCATCTACGGTAAATAATATCATTAAAAGATTCAGTGAATCTGGAGAAATCTGTATGCAAGGGACAAGACCAAAAACAAACACTGGATGGCCGTGGTCTTCGGGCCCTCAGGCAGCACTGAATTAAAAACAGACAAGGTTCTGAAGTGGAAATCACTGCATGGGCTCAGGAACACTTCAGAAAACCATTGTCTGCGAACACAGTATGTCGCTTTAAACTCTACCATGCAAAGAAGAAACCATATACAAACAACATCCAGAAATGCAACCGCCTTCTCTGGGCCCGACCTCATTTAAGATGGACTGTGGAGAAGTGCAAAACTGTCCTGTTGTCTGACGAATCAAAATTTGAAATTATCATGGACGCCACATCCTATGGGTTAAAGAGAGGGACCATCTGGCATGTGATCAGCGCAGAGTTCAAAAGCCAGCATCCTTGATGGCATGGAGATGCAGGTTTTGGAGCAACATATAGCTCCGGAAAAAATTAAGAGACCACTGCACCTTTTTCTTTCCTTTCCAAAAAAGTTGAAAAGGAAAGTTTTGTGTGAAGAACAAAAGGGTTATATTTACGAGACCACTGCAAATTGAACGCTTCTGTTCCTCACTCAAAACCTTCCTTTTCAACTTTTTTGGAAAGGAAAGAAAAAGGTGCAGTGGTCTCTTAATTTTTTCTGGACCTGTATGCTTTTTCAGGGAAGGCGTTGCTTATTTCAGCAAGACAATGCCAAACCACATTCTGCATGTATTACAACAGCAAGGCTCTGTAGTAAAAGAGTCAGAGTGCTAAACTGGCCTCTTTGCATTTCAGATCTGTCACCCATTGAAAGAATTTGGCGCATTATAAACGGAAAATACAACAAAGGAGACCCCAAACTGTTGAGCAGCTGCAATCCTATATCAAGCAAGAAAAGGAAAACATTTCACTTTCAGAACTACAGCAATTGGTCTCCTCAGTTCCCAAACGCTTACAAAGTATTGTTAAAAGAAGAGGTGATGCAACACAGTGGTAAACATGCCCCTGTCCCAAATTTTTTGAAACATGTTGCTGGCATCAAATTGAAAATGGGGATGTATTTAAAAAAAAAAAAAATCTCAGTTTCAACATGGGATATGTTGTCTTTGTATTATTTTCAATGAAATATTGGGATAAATGATTTGCACATCATAGCATTCTGTATTAATTTGCATTTAACACAGCATCTCAACTTTTTTGGAAATGGGATTGTAGATTATTTAAAGGGATAGTTCATCGAAAATTCATATTTTTCTCAAAGTTCACTTACAAAGAGATATTCCAGAAGGCAAATTTTTTTCAAACAATCCATTATTCAGCTTTGTCCCAGTCTGTAATTAGCGTTATTAGCGTCGTCCAAATTAATTAATGGAAACAGTTTGTACCGCTATCGCAAAGCTGCATTGCAAGCGGAAAACTACTCCAAAGCTCTTTCAGTAATCTGTAGCGGTAGCATCGAATTTTAAAACTGTACACTGACAAAACAGCTGGCGGAATTGGCTGAATTCAAACTGGCACTAGTGAACTATTTCCTATAGCCACCATACACAGCTTCTGTTCTTCGGCAGTGATGTCATCGAGGTGAGCGTGAACTTTAACCTCAACAAGCAGTAGACCAATTTGGAGTGGATGTCACTAACGTTGGGTGGTGGCAGAAAACTGCAGGAACAAGCGTAGGGAAACGGGCAAGATCCTTGGACTAAAGGATGTATTGAAAAAATGTATTGTTGTGCCGTTGGATGTCAGAATAGGAATGCAAAAAAAGATGGCCTTCATTTTTATAGAATACCGTTGTCGAAGCCACCCTTTGAAGCTAAATGCAGATGTTTTCTGTTGCAAGCCTTTACACCAGCAGACTGGACTGATGAAATCATCCGGAATGCTTGTCTCTGCAGTGTTCATTTCATATCAGGCAAGGTTTATTCTAGGTTTTGGGTTTTGTCAACTGTTTATCACACACAGAGGCAAAATCAATGATGTAGTTAAAATAATAACGATAAATTAGTAACAGCAGCAACCGCAAAGCTGGCATTCTCAGTAGGCTATTTCACAATGTTAAACACCATTGACCAACGTTAGCTAGCATGTAACAAACCAAATTGCAGACAGTTTAGCTTACTTCACTAAGTATTTATGCAAGCATTCAATGAATGAATGGGATATACGGTAATATTATATCTGTGATAGGACATTTACTTAACAAAATAATTGGAGAAGGCGATGATCCATATTCCTATATGTTGTAAAGAGTTTACTACCACTTTCTGCCACCAGTTCGGCTCTGCCCACAAAATACGTAATCACTGTTTACGAACACATAAGGGGTCTATGTGATGACAGGTTGCTTCGCCTAGCTTTTTTAAGTTGTTGCTAGTTTACACTTATGTATATTATTGCTATATTTTTGCTTTATATATTTCTTAATTCTTACTACATAGATATCGTGTGCCACGTCACAAGAAATTTTATTGTGCAGGATGACGCTATGTTATTCCGTGCATTTGATAAATAAACTTGGAAATTTGAACTTCTGGATTTCCTCTGTTTGTATCGATGTCGACTTCTGCCAGCTTGTTTGCCTGCTCGTGGATCTTGAGTTAATTCAATTCTATCCGCTCTGCAATTGGGACCATACCTCTGCCTCTTCCGAAGCGTATTGTGGCTGGGCAAGTGTTGGGGATTAACGTGTTCACCATCGCCCCCCTTTAGCTGCTGTCTAAGCTTCTATTCGGTCAATTCATCATCTGTGTTTTATAGTTAGAACAAGTAAGGCTTTATCGCCCGAAAAATGTTCTTCCGGCTCGTATTCAGAGTCAGACATAATATATATGTATTTTTCTTTCTCTCTCAAACAAATAAAGTTTGACTGTCCGAGGTGAAAATCAAAGACGAAATAGGTAACTTGCTTTCTAGCTAGCGAATACTAACTTTCGTTTACTGTGTATACACTTACTCTTCCCGAACGAAGCACCCGTTTATTTGAAATGAGAATTATATTGCGAAATTTAAAACTTTATTTCGAGGAATACAACATCTTCATGTTCTTTGAGGTAAACAACACCACTTGCCTTGGTTTGGAGTGTTTTAGAGTAGTTTTTCGCTTGCAATGCAGCTTTTCGATAGGGGTACAGTACGTACGGTTTCCATTCATAAATTTGTACGATGCTAATAACGCTAATTACTGACTGAGACAAAGCTGAATAATGGATTGTTTTCAAAAATGACTATATGTGCCTGAAGGACAAACTTGGGGTAAAGGGTCTGTTATCGAAATATGATTTTTGGATGAACTATCTCTTTATAGATGGTGAGTAAAAAATGCTAATATTGGTACTGTACTTCAAAGCTAGAAAATCATTCTACTAATATTATAATATTTGTTGTACACCATGTTCAATGCATCTGTTAGGACCTTTGTTCAGCTTCACAATCAATTTCTGATCATTTTAGACAATTTGGAAATTATGTGAATTTGGTTGTGCAAACAACTGTAACATCAGTGTCTACTTGAGTGTCTACTTGAGGACTTGAGTGGATTCTCCGCCACAAATGCTAAAACACTAACATTTGGAAACAGTGCCAAGTAAATTAACCAAAGAATAAATTCATAGTCTATAGACTGCTTGCCGGTTAAGTTACAAGTGCACCGTTTTCAGAGGATCTAACAGAAACTGTTTTCAGAGGATCTAAACAATCACTTTCAGTTGTACAATGTGGGAAATGTTTCCAAAATTGGCAATATAAATCTAAAGCAAACGATCCAAGTTGAACATTTTTAGAGACACTGAGGAACACCATCTGTGTGTAAGGTAAGCGTTATTCAGGCCTTTTTTCACAGCTAGGCAACATTGTGAGAGCCAGCAGCAGAAATGATGGACAGTGTCTCTTACATAAGAGTGCTTCCTTAATCATGAAGGGGTTTGGTGGTGCATATTGATAACTATAGCAGATTGGTAAGATAAAGGGATGATTTTATAGCTCTATGGTAAAAACAGATGACTAAGGTTTTTCTCTAACACAGCCTAATTAAAGCAACACTTGCACGCAAGTCAGTGGAGCATGTTATCGATGTCGATGAACAATCTGTGTGTGTGTGTGTAGATCTATGTCTGACACACCTTAAAGCAGGAGGCCCTGTAAAGCAGCTGGACCACATGTCCTATGGAGGTCTTAGAGGCTTGAGGAAACCTAGCCTCCAGCTTCTGAACCACAAACAGGACCAGCACCTTCCTGGACAGAGCTGAGCCATCCTCCAGGGCCAGCAACACCAGCTTCAGAGCGTCCTCCTGCATGGCTGCATCAGACAATCCAGACTATTGGCATTATGTATATACACATCATATATTATTATATATACACCACAAGTTGCAACATAAAACTGAAAAGTGTTTGAAACATGTCTTCCACTGCGTCTTCATTTGGTAACTTCAGTGAACTCGGTCCCGTCAAACGAACAATTGGAATGGCACTATCGCACCATTCACTCATGTTTGCCTACAGCCTGGGGATATTGGATATCAAAAGTGAAAGTAATCTTCTGAGTTCCGGCAGTTAGGCTAAAATTAACCCCCACAGTATCAAACTAAATGCTAGGCTAGAAACAAGGCTAACCCTAACCCTTACATTTATTCTAAACCTCATCCTAACCTTGAAATTGGAAAGCATTTTCTTTGTTTTTTGATAGTTTGTTGATTGAATGTACATCTGTAGAGCATCTACAAATTGTAATCTTTATTACCCAAATAAAGTTTAACTAGAACAAGTTTTACAGTAACTGATAAATCGAAAGTCAAAGTCAACAGTCATACATAACATCTGATAAACCAACAGGAAGATCGGATGGGGAGATTACAACACCAAAGTCTGTACTTCTGATCTATAATGCTTTTATTATGTTCAACCGACAGTTCCACTGGTGTCCTCAGACTCGAAACTCAAAACTAAGATCAGGTGTGAGAAACCGAGTTCCCCCCACTCAGAATCTGCCCTATGAGTAATCATCACAGGACACCATGAAGGTCAACAACCTGCAGCAAAATTTATGGATAAAACACAGTTCATCATGTGATTTCAGTGAAGCTCACTAGATAAGAGAATGGTTAAATTTCCACGGGTACCCAGTATGAAAAAGTATGAAAATGTACACACTAACTACTACAACAGGAACGAAACAAAGAGTGAAGGAACCCAACATGCATCTGTTAAAGTGAACACAGATTATACTGTATGTAGGTCTAACTTTAAGCTGCTCTGGATAACAACGATGGCCAAATGACTTGCAAATGTGATTGACAGGTGAGTATTTTCATTGTCATAAACATGCGTGGTACTGTCTCGTGAGAACTCACCAGGCCCCAGGAACTGGCATCCGCGTGCCCTGACGGCCGCCCAAAGGTTAGCAGAGAGCTGCTGTGGGTTCTGGTGCTGCAGGATGAGCTCGGTGACGGTGCGTTCCCCTAGCGACCTGCCTGCTCGCACCGCCCGTACTCGACCCTCCTCTTCCACCAGCTGACAGTTGACCAGCGTCACCAGCTTCCTCTGCATGGGTCGACTGAGTGCGCTCGGACTGAGGGTTACCACACCTGCATGGTGCGGAGAGACGAGTTCAAAGGTCGGCTCCCTCGTGCACTATTTAACTAGCCTGGCTATTGAGCTGTTTTGCTGCCATGCCAGCTCCTATCGGAAGTCCAAACAAAAGTGCAATGGTGCTAGTAAGCGCTACCACAGCGTGAGATCCCAACCAGACTCTTATTGGTTACTTGTGGTCTAGAGTGATCTACAGGTCTAAGCCACTTCCTCTGCTGCTTATGTACTGTTGCAGCATGGGTTTGTGTCCAGTCCACTGCTCTTATAGCAAAACAAACTCTCTCCTCCGTCTTTCACCCCTTTTCTGTCAAATTAAGCATAAAAATTACCTGGAAAAAATAGATACATTGTTTACCAACAAATGTATCATAATCTGAAATAAGTGTTTATAATGATGTTGAACTGTTTTCCTGTATTCTTTAGAAGAAAATTGTGCTAGTTAGCCGGACAGAACGATAACAACAGTCTCTTAAAACCCTTTATAACAGGGAGCCTATCAAAGAGCAGGGTGGCTACCGTTCAGAGATCCTAACAGAAAAACGGTTGACGGCGCTACGGAGTGGTTTAACTGCACTCTCAGCTCACCATAGAGAGCCGAGTGAATTACACCCTATAAACAGACCACTTCAGCACAGCCGTTGGCTTTTAAAAGCACTGATGGGAGAGAAGTGACTAGGCTCAAGGTTTACTAGGCTAAAGGTTTACTGCCTGTCACACACTCAGCACTTTATTGGTCTTGAAAGAAGAATTATCCAGTCAGTTCCAAAAAAATCATTTTTCAGTAATTACCTCCTGTTATCTGTTATAATTAAATATATTCATAATTGAATATGGTTATGACCAAGTGAAAAGTGGTGAAGAGTAATATTCTTAGTTTCACTTCTTTACATTTTGTCAATTAACTTTTCTTTGTCTATTTTTAATCTAATGTTGTAGTCTAAGTCAGTGAGTCCTGTTGCAACTGGAACATTTTTCGACACCACAGTACATTTCCTTGAAACGTCTACTGTGGCTTCAGGCTTTGTCTTTGGAGCCAAGTTCCGTATCAACTTACAGAGGGCACAGGTTTCCTGGTTGAAGCATGTGTTACGCTGCTTCTACTTGCCCTGACGCAAACTTTCCCGGCGCATTAAACTCACCCTGTGAATAACAGGAAATGCTGTCTTGCTCAAACCTAATCTAATATACGCGCACGCTTACAAACACACAAAAACACAAATACACGCACACCCTGCTCTGACCACACAATGTCACCACAGCAAGGGAGAATGGATACTGTCACAAACAAGATAGCGCTTCCCTTGACAGCACACACACACACACTCATACAGGGCTGCGTTTTCTAACACAGCTCTATGCTCCGGTACCTTTTCCTCCACTGATGGGTTTGAGATAGAGAGCCAGCTCCTCCACACACACCCTGCACACTTCATAATGCTCCACCTCCACAGCACTGCTCAGAGACACAGGGTGGGTCTCCACAACCTGGCAACACACAGCAAACACATCACCAGATGAAGTAGCACAAGTAGAAGAAGTGAGAAGTAGAAGAAGAAGTAAGAAGAAGAAGTAAGAAGAAGTAAGAAGAAGAAGGGCGGCAGATTGTGGCTAGAGGCAATAAAAAAGGCCGGCAATGAAAACGTGTCAAAAAATGTCCAGATAGAAATTAATTTTCTGTGCTGCTGCAAGTTGCTCTGGATAACAGTCTGCTAAATGACCAAAATGTACAGTAAATAGGAGAAAGACAATGAGTACAACGACGAGGACAGGAGCAAGCGGCGCTGTACCCACCTGAGTTCCCACCAGCTGTAGCAGAGCGCAATTGACAGGCAGCAGGTCGATGTCAGTGTGGATGGGCGTCTGGTCGAAGGGGCAGGCCTTACGGTGCAGCTTGTGCAGGCAGGTCTTACAAACGGTGTGAGAGCAGCCCAGACTGATGGGCTTGTGGCAGCTGCCATCAAACTCATTGTAGCAGATGGGACAGGAGAGGAACTCGGTCCACTGGGCCGCCTGCACTGGCATTTTGCTGCCCGTCCTGCCTGCTGTCACCTCTGGAGGGTGCTGTCTCGCTCAGGGGGATCGCATGCCGCCGCGCCCTGGCTTCTCACTGACAACTGGCGGAGAAGAAAGGGAAGCGGGTTAGAATGAAGATCAGCAGCGGCACGCTGGTCATCGCCATACACACTACTGACTGTCCATTGATTAAGGGAAACTGGACTATTTTAGTTTCTTTTTTAAGTATTTCCTCGCCTTCCATAAAAATAACAGTGCAAATTGCACAGACTCAGTGTCTGTAGCTGTCATAGGACAGCATTGCTCTATACATCTGCCCTATGACGGCTAAAGACAGTGAAGCTGTTTCACTATCAGAAACTTGGAAGATAAAGAAAGTGATTTCTGTCTGTCTTTCCCTTTGTCTCACTCTCTATCCCTCTGCCTGCAACCACCCCTCTGCCCCACTGCCCACAACCATCTGTCAGTAAGAAAGGTGGTTCGCAAACTTGTGGTTAGAGAAACCGAAAGATTGCTGATTCAATTCCCTGGCAAACTGTTTTTGTGCCCTTGACCAAGTCACTTGACTGCTCCTTTGGGTTGCTCTGAACATCTGCCAAACTACAAAATGTAGTGTTAACTCCCTGGTCAAATAAATCAGCTTTAATTCAATACGTTAACATAATCTAAGAGAACACCAAAGGCCTGGGATATAAACCCCGTTTGTCACATTCCCTTAACCGCACCCTTTCTGCCTTTTCCGGGGTCGGTTGGCTACAGACCCTGAATGTGCCCTCATGGTTGAATCAGTGATATTGTTATGCTAATTAAGGAGCGACAAATTTGCACACGCATTCTCTCCTCCGTGTTTCTTATTATTTCTGTCTTTTATCTTCCTTTCTTACTAATAGCGAAACCCAAGACACTTAGGCAACGGGCAAACAGAGAAAAGCATGCTCGTGCAGGTAGGCTAGTTTCAGTCAGATGGATCAGGATTTCGCCATTTAAAATATATAGGCACATTTCAACTTCTATATAGTTTCCACCAAACTGTATACATTCCCAAACTCTAAGTCGATACAAATACAAAAACGACATCGCTGCTAAATGACAAAAATGTTGGTTAGGTTTTTAAATGTAAAGAGTAGCCTGGAACATTTTTATTTTAACACAACCCCCCCGCCCCCCAGGCTAACCTGTCTGAATCCGCAATCAAGCATCATTCTGTGGGAGTGTGTGTGTGTGTGTGTGTGTGTGTGTGTGTGTGAGGGAGAGAGATGATGGAGCCAAACTTGCGTGCTTGGCTCCATCATATGCCTAGAAATTCCAGAATGTAAGAAAAACAGTAACTCACTTAACTGAAAAATCTTGCTCTACTACAAAAGTAAACGTTTCATTCATTTTACGCGTGCCTATGGTCTCCTAAAATAGAATTTATTTGATCAAGACATTCAAATCTCTGAGACCAAAGAACCACATGGACAGTGTTTCCTGTGTCCTCGCACTGGACGCTTTAACGTGCACCAACTGAATCAAGTATACACGTTTTAATTACGGATTTAACTATTTGTGTTAAGTTAGATTACGCACCATCCAAGCGGCCCCGAGCTTTCCATGTCCATATTGCATCTCCCGCGTGGACAGCTCCGAGCTGATCTAGCGTATACCGTTTTCGCGAATCCGCTGATTATATTAACGCCTCAAGATTAATGCAACAGTTGAGCTGATTCACTGTCTCGCGGACTAAACCGAAAATGCACGTGACAAAACGTGTAAGGGCTAGCCGAGGAAAGTTTTGATGATGGAGTTCGATGTGTTGCCTGGGCGGTCAGTGCCAATTGAACTAGTCGTTTCTGCGTCACGTTGAAACCACCTGTTCCCGACTGTAAACTGCAGCGACATCCTGTTGTTCGGGATGCCCCCAGATCATTTTACCCCTCCTACAGTGTCATACAATCCAGATTAATAATAGACCGGGAAATGGCTTAGTTAGTGCACCATCTTGTGACAACACGATGTGGTTGAGAAAACAGGAAATCTGCCTTCCCTCAAGCCCCACCCCCACCCACACACATACAACACACAGACAAAACATGGTCTGACAGAAGAAGATACTATGTAACACTTCTGGTTCTATACATTTGGTCCCTCACATTTGTGTCACATATGCCCTAGCTGGCCCTTTGCAGTCCCATATGTTCCTCAAAACAGCAAGTGCTGCAGAATCCAGAGGACTGCCTGGCATTCTAAATGGACATCATGTAGTCTGTTGATGGACAGGCCCTCATGTTAGCCAGCCTGTTGTCCCCCACCCCCCACTGCTCTACCCCCCTCTACCCGGGCATGGACAGAACCTGAACCCTTGGAATGCTAGTACCAGGAAGTAAAGACGTGTGTGACTTTAAAGTTGCCCCTGACTGACTGGTCCTTAGGATTACATTAGCCCCAACAGTTGGAACAACTTGTTCTAGACTTTAGGTTAGCTTGTTGTCAAGTAGCAGGGCTGTTGGTAGGTAGGGACAAGAACTTTTCTGTGTTTGTGAGAGAGTGACAATGTTTGAATGTGTGTGTGTGTGTGTGTGTGTGTTGCACTTGTATGTAATAACAACAGCTGGGCTTGTCATCTCTGGTGTCTGTCCTTATAGGCCAGACACCAGAGCAGTTTCCCTATCACTCTGACACCAGCGGGCCCTCAGAGTACAGTGCAGCACAGCTCAACCAGTCACGGATAACAAGGCTGAGATTTCATACTAACATTTCCATGGTGGGTAACGGAATATTGAGGATGGAATATTGCGGGCAGGGGGGGCTTCAATAAAAATGATTCAGTCACTAGTAGGCTATCTGTTTGAGTCATGAAATGGCCACAAATATATTCACTGATATCACTCACTACCCCTGAATAAGTACAGTACAGTAGTTTGATATTCTTCTTAATGATCACTGGTCTAAACCCAGTCATAACTGGATGAATAAAATCAAGATCCTTTCCAAACTGCACAAGTGGATATTATCAGTGTGGAAATTTTTAAGAGGTCATTTTTACAGCTTAGTGTGAGGGAGGGACTTTCAACTGTAATCCATATTTCATGCTTCATATATTACTTAACCGCCACCCAAGAATACTCAAACGCAATCCGCTATTAACAACAGCAAGTGCAACTTTGTAATAGGAAGTCTAGTGATATCCGGCTGTATTCATTTGGAATTCAGAAGACTCAGTGCATTCATTCTGGCCCAGAGGCTACGTTGGCGGTGGGTAGGTGGCACTGGCAGATATCACTAGTTAGAGATCATCTAACTCCGCAGGGAAGTAAGTGCCAGTTGTTTGAGCATTCATATTGTTATGCAACTTCATTGAACAGCCTCTTTGTGTAACGTTGTCTAATATTAACCCTTTATTTTACGTTGATGACTCAGTGAAAATGAGCCTAATTAAAAAATAGACTGAATACATTTGTGGTCTTGTCGACAATTCTAAAGACAATTATTATTTGTAGGGATCCATCCATGAATGCATACATGCCAATTTCCACACATATTTAAATAGAACTACACTGAAAAATCGTCCATGACTCTTACAATTTGCAACAATACCCCATAACAAATTGTCTGCCTGCAGATAAAGAATGAGAACAGTTGCCAACTAGACTACAATAACTGCGGATAGACTCAAACACCAGGAGCGCGCCTAATGTCGTGACATTCTGCCGTATTTCTAATAGCTAGATGAAGATGCAATGGTGTATTTAGTCTATTCATCATGCCAGTTAAGCATCCGTGATCAGATGCGGATGTTGACTTCATGATAACAAAAATGGACAGCACTTTCAATGCAGAGCTTATGTTAATTCCTTAAAATATAATTTTCACAATCAACATCGTTTTCAAAATCATTAGCAATTCTGACATTATTTTACATCCACACATACAGACATTGGCCTTTCAAAAGGTTTTAGCAGCATGCAACACTTGTAAAAATCATAATTGGACAACGAGCTGAAAGTCGCGTATCTCTGTCACTTACCTTACACAGTACGGGCGAACTACTATAATCATCTTTTTATCGTCAGAGAGAGCAAACGGAAAAATATATTCATCAGTTGCAATGGAACCGCAGCAATAAAACCAATAGACTCCGTATTGAATTGTGCGCCCGGTCGTTTCAGCACATGAAATAACTGTTATTTGCTCCAATTTCTCTATTCATTCCCTGCCTACGCGACATGTTCGCTCCCTCTCTCGGTTTGACAACTGAGAACAGTCGTGTGTAGCCTATTGTATCACTCCGCTTCCAATTTTTTGAACTGCGTGCCGCGTGCATCTGCGTATTGATCAACAGGAGAGCGTTTCGACGTAAAAAGAGCTGTACAAAATTATACATATTCAAATTTTAATTCAAATCCTTGTTTCTAATGGTTGTGCGTATGTGGTACTATTTTCATGTTATGGGCAAGGATAAAGACGTAAAGGGGCAAAGCCGGAACAAGCCGCTTTTCGAGGCGTGGGCTGCATCGTTTTAAAGAGACAGGGGATGCGATAGAACCGTCAAACGCAATGCTCTGAGCGTGTTTTGGCCCTATAATCGCCATATAATGGCAACCCCACTATCGAATTGACCGTCTCAGAGTCTCTGCTTGCTTACGTTTTAATCTCATTTGTCTAATAGGACAATCTAATGCAAGGTAAGCCACTTAACAAAAAATGCAGTGTATCAAGAATGTTCTAGCATTAGCCTACGTAGTAGTAGGCTAATGCATCTGTTATTACCGAGTCATCGTAGCCTACCTATTACAACCTGATGAGCATCTTTCTCGTATTGAGGTTTTACTGGGTTCTATGTTTTCGAACAGATTTTAGTAGGCTACTGCTGCACAAATAGCAGAAACATGCTTTTGAGGATGGAGGGCGAGAGGTCCAATGCTCTCATCTCCATTCCTCATTCATAATGGAAGGGTCTTAAACAGCCCATTACACACACATACATGCACCTACACAACTCTGTCTACCGTCACTCTCTGTGCCCCTCTCAGCGCTCCGAGGGGACCCTCAGGAGGAGAGAAGTGTTGGGTTGCACTGAGCTGAGTGTGCCTGACATTTTTGGAGCAAAGGGATAAAAGAGAGAGAGATGAGAGTGACTGGGAGAGAGCAAAAGAAGGGAATGGAGAAAGAAAGAGAGTGTGAAAGAGAGAGCAAGGAAATCCTCTCAGACATGCTGGAGAATCCACTCATACAGTATGCTCAGTGAGGCACACAGCTGCAGACAGTCAGTATACAGGGGAGCATAACAACCTCCTCCCTCTTTCTGTTTGTCTATCAACCTATCTATTTAATCTGTCTTTTATTCATGCAGAACACAGGCTACATACCAGCATACAAAAACACCCCCATATAATAGAGTGGTCGTTCACACATACGAATGTTGATTCATCCATTCCTACTCCCATGCCCTACGGCCAAAAGTGAGCTCTTCATTCCAAGTCAAGTGAAACGTCAGAAAGAGAAAATGACAATCGTCCAAACGTTGCAGGTGCCACCTTGTGGTCATGTGTACCAGTCTACCAGGCAGTAGGCTGTCAGAAATGTGCGGACATGACTAGCAAACTGCTGATTTAAACAGACAGACATTTAATCAATGAGACATAAGGACTTTGCCATATTCATATAAAAAGAGGCTGACAATAGAGAAAGCTACAACTGAGATTTGTCAACCAGCTTTACAAGGATCTGGTTCATGTCATTATTTTCAGTTCACAATGTGTACAGCCAGGTAGTACGACCAAACCAATATATAATCTTAATGACATACATCTGGAATCCTTCCACAGTCATGTCATATTACTGTCTATAAAAAAGCAGCATATGTCGACTGTAAATAAACACACACAGCTGGGGCAGTTATCCCTTACACAAATACACACTTCAGGGTACACTAATGCACACACAAATGCACACATACGTCTTGGTTCACTAATACACACACAGTATCATGGATGTAGCTACAGTTCTTGAGTGATTCTTTACATTGCAGTCCATAAGCATTTTGACAGTGACAGTTCTGTGGTTTTAGCTAAACACTTTGGATTTTCAATGAAACAATGAGGATGGGGATACAGTATAGACTTTCAGCTTCAATCTGAGAGTATTTTCATCCGTATTGGATTAACTACTTAGAAATAACAGCATGTTTTCTACATAGTCCCCCAATTTAAAGTATTTAGAAAATTGGCTTCACATTTGTCCCTTATTAGATAGGTGCGTTTGTTTACTTCATTAATGCATAGACTACAGAGTTGTCAGTGTCTAGCCTTGATTCTAGTCTTTGCATTTGGAGCCAGTTGCTGGTTTCTGAAAACACCAGGACCCAGAAGTGTCAGTTCAAGTCAAGCTGGCCATCATGATGAAGATAATTCAGAATAAATTGACCAGAGACATAAACAAAACATTGGGCTTGCAAAAAACAGCTGTACACTGAGAAGAAAGAAAGCACTGGTTAGGTCAGCAATAGCAAATTACCTAATTTCCTAAGGAAGAACTCTACAGTGGAGGGCCAAAGACTACTGTACATAGGCTGGACTGCAAGGTGCAAAACACTAGTTAGCCTAAAAAAAACAGACTGGCCTCAAAAATACCAAGAGACTGCAGAGTTATACATATTGTGGAGGGTGGACATGACAAAGATTAACATGTACCTAAGTGATGGCAAAAGTGTGAAGAAAAAAAAGAACTATCATACCAACTTATCTGTGCAATGAGGGGTGGAGGGTGTTATGATTTGCGTATGTATGGCTGTCACTGGAACTTGCTTACTGGTCTTCATTGATGATGTAACGGCTAACGGTAGCAGTAGGATGAATTTTGAAGTGTATAGAAGCACCTTGATCAGATCCAACCAAATGTATAGAAACACCTTGATCAGATCCAACCAAATGCCTCAAAACTCATTGGACTGCATCTCACCTTTTAGCAGGAAAATACCCCCATACATACTGCAAAAGCATAATTTTTCAAGGCCAAAAAGTGAAATATTCTTGATTGGGCCAGTCGATTACCCAAACTGAATAAAATTCAGCATGCGTTTCACTTGCTGAAGACAAGACTTGAAGGCAGAAATGCTCTTAAGCAAACAGTAAGTGAAGATAGCTGCAGCATAGGCTTGGCAGAGCATCAAAAGGGTATATATAGGTCATTGAATGCAAAGGCTTTGCAACCAAGTACTAAATATATCAACTTTATTTAAGATAATGTTAATTTGTCCAATTACTTTTGGTCCCCTAAAACGGGGGTGGGGTTTGGGGGTGGGTTTGTAAAAAGGGTTACAATTCCTACACAGTTCACCCACAAATTAAAGCTGACAGTCTGCAATTTCATCTTATTATTTTTTATTATTTAATATTATTATTTGTATAATTTCAAATCCAATATGCTGAAGTACAGAGCAAAAACACAAAACTTGTGTCACTGTCCAAATACTTAGGGACTGCACTGTATATTTGTTATCCTTCGAAACGCATATCAAAATCACTGATAGGACGAGAAAATCTAGTGCAATATCAGGAAAGAACAAAAACAACAAATTAACCTTCAGTTAGTAATTTTGAGGAGTTTTACACTCAACACCGTTTCTACACCACAAGTAATATATGTGTTCTGTCTGGCCCATTCGTCCATGTAGAATTCATTTAGACATTGTATGTGCTAAATAGTAGCTAAAATTCATAAAAGAGGCAAAGAAGTGAATATATTCTCTATATGTTAAAGCAGTCTATGGAATATATTTACACAACTTTACTGCTCCTGTTTTTGTTGTTTTAAATCTTTAGGCACTGGTAGGTGCTTAATGATAATAGAGTCTTTGGCACTTTCAAGATAACTCGGAACTCACACAAAAAAAATATTTTTTAGGTCCAAAAGAATGACCTCTAGGGTGATACCTGCATTTTTTTCCTTGGAATTCTGAATTTGCCATCAGAAGCAACCCAACCCCCAAAAAAAACAAATCAGAGTTTGTTTTTCATCTTAGAGTTCCCAGTTCCCTTGAACGCAAAATCTGAGATTCTCTAATTCCCAGTTGTCGCTGCATGTTCTTTTAGTAGTGCAACAGCTCCCTAATAGCACAACTCCCTCACACTACCTCTTCAAACATGTTCTGCAGGCTGCTCTTTCCATGGATGTCCTTAAGGTGGCGCCGGAGGCCTGGTTTGTGTGCAAAGTGGATTGCACAGTAGTTACACTTGTGTGGCTTGTCCCCTGTGTGGAGATTGAGGTGGTCTTGTAGCGTGGCCTTCTGGGAAAAGGTCTTGTGGCAAAGTGGACACTGTATTAAACAATAACATATGCAATTCATCAGACAGTTACCAACGCACACTACATATAAACAATAATACAATACATATCAAGATAATGTACCAAGTACTGCACCCACTCTTACTCACAGAGCTAGAAAGGAACTTGTCAGTATGCTCAAAATGGATTTCAAAGTAAAGGTGGAGGGGTGTTCCACTCACCTGAAAGGGCTTGACCCCTGTGTGAACCCTGATATGTCGGGTCAGGTTGCTCTTCTGACTAAAGCACTTCCCACAGAGCATGCACAGATAGAGCTTGTGTTCTTTCAGGTGGCCCACGTAGCTGTCCAGGTGGTGGAACACTCGATCGCACTTCCTGCACAGGTAGGGCCTCTGAAGGAGGAGCTCCTGGCCACATCCCGAAAACTCTGCCCCAGTCCTTCCTCCAACCAGTCCCATATGAAAACGAGACTCTGGTCTCAGCGACCCCCCTCCAACCCCCTGCATGTGATGAGCAGCAAGCATATACATATCCTCTCCGGAGTTCCCGTCCACTTCCTGGTCCTGGGAGCTGTCAGCCAAACCTGAGCTGCTGTGACCAGGACTTGGTGCGGGTGAAAACGTCCCGTCTATGTACTTTCTGCACGACGTGGGCGGGCGCTGCTTGCGTCTATGGGCGCCTGTCGGGTGAGGGTACTGGGTGTAGAGGTATGGGCTGTTGGTGTGAACCATCTGGAAACTATCTTCTGAGTCCAAGTCCCTGTCCTCTGGGTCCTGCCGGTCCTCCCCCCTCACGTCCCTCATGTCCAGACAGGCTAAGCTGGGTTGAGGTTTGACGTTGCCTGGTGGTGGTGAAGGGGTCCCCTCGGTCTCTGGGCTCCTCTCCAGCTTCAGGTGGGCCAGTGTGGGGTCTAGATACTGGGAGACGGCCTGGGCACACCTCTCCACCACGTGGCTCATCTGCAGGGCACTGGCCGCCGTCAGGTAGCCGACCAGCTCCCTCAGAGGGACCTCAAGGTGACCCGTGTAGCAGGACAGCAGCAGGCGATGGCCCACTTCGGCACTGGGTACCACCGCCACCGGCAGCTCCCGGCTCCCCTCGTGCAGCAGGAACTGGTCTCGGAGGAAGGTGGAGGAGGCTGCCAGGACCACCCGGTGACCCTGGAAGCGGACTGACCCCGTCCCGAGGACGAGGGTTATGTCACAGAAACGCTGATCCTCCCGGAGACGGTTCATCTTCTGCAGGATGGAATCATCATGGGCGGGGCTGGAGAGACGGAAGTGGAGCGTGTCTGAGGAAAACATGGTGCTGGTGCGCTCCTCTCTCTGGAATTATAACGTTATAACAACATAACTTCATGCTTAATACTGTGTAATGACTTCAAAAACAAAAAGTTTTGCATATATTTTTGTAATAAAAATTAAAAATGTGGTATGAAATGTATTATTGTATTTTAGGATATGCTAAAAATATCAACATAAATAAAGTAATTAACAGACAACATATCACATTAGACTTGAGACTAATGCACAAACCTTTTCAACGGACTAATTTTCTATGTTGGCTACATTGTAATAGGCCGTGTTCGATAGGACCCAAACCACAATGGTTCATGGGAAAACTGTGGATGACTGATAATTATAATAAATAGCTGTCATTTATGATGCAACGTGATTTGTAAATCAGTTAATAAATTGCCGGCAGTCATTTGGATCCTCTCGATGCACAGCCACACTTTTGGATGCACCAGAACCTCATTACCATGACCAATTGGCTGGTAATCTCACAGACAAAAACGAAACAATAGATTCGAAATTTATCAGGTAATAAATAACAGAGTGAAAAATAGTGTAGTGGAATGATACACCAGAAGAGATTGCATATTTCAAACTCGCCTGACAATTTGAGTATGAAGTAGCCTCCCTAGTCTAGTCCTCTTCTTTCGTATCCTAGAGGTGGGTGTCGGTCTGTATTGTCTTTAATTGTGTAGGATGACAAATGGCAATAATGATCATGTCCGTATCTCTGAAGCATCATTAAGGGAACACCTCTGATTCAGATAAAAGAGGGGCGCTCGTGGATCACTTCCTGCTTCCTGGGCGTTCCACGCACGCACTTAATGTGCGCAGGAGCGCATTCTTTTGTGGCTCAATGCCGCTCAATAGTGATAGTAGCCAGAGAGGAAGAGGAAAAGCGACTGAGATGATTATCTCCACTCAAATTCTGACCAGAACATTAAGCACATTACATGCCTGCAATGAGTGTCGACGTTAGTCAATATGAAATTTAACTGTGTAATAATATAAGGCCTTTATTGGAGTGTAATTCGTAGGTTGCTACTAGTTTACGTCCATATGTGGTACAAGTTATCCCGAAAACTTCACCAAGAACAACTTTACAACTACTTTTATAATGTCATCCACTGAATGTATACATATAACGGAATATATGATTAAATTACTAAAGTAACTGAGACGACTGACGGGACGTTCTTGCGCCGGTAGCTGCGAAAAAGTGCTATTTCTTTCCCGACAGGGGTCGACAGGTGCCGGTCTGCCTCCAGCAGGGACAATCAGGTAACTTTCTTTCCCTAGCTGATTCCGATACAAAAAGATGACTAAAGTACCACTAAAATGACTGAAACAGGAAGTTTACATGCGTATAGATAACTATCCCTTGACATGAAGCATTATTTTTTATGTTTTTAGATACTTTCGAATTAGATACAAGTGTTTACCCTCACATTACCTCAACTGAACTATGCCTAACCCGGCATTACTTGTCTTCATAAACCAGTTATACACCTGATTCACGCCTGCCCTGCAATTTGTTATTACAGCCAGAAAAATAGGGTACGTGAGTTGTAGACTGGTACAGTTAATTATAGTCCTCAATCAGCCAGGTGTGTTGTGAAAGAGGTAGAGGTAGCAGGATGTTGCTGTCTGATGAAAACCTTGTAGCTCCATTTATGCATATTTTCATTTAATTTCTCATATATACAACAGCAGACATTGCATTCAATCTAGTGTGACATGTTTCAGGAATCTAGGGAATATAACATGTATTCATCATTTATTCAGAAGTTTCATAATTGTGTATTTGTAACCAAGAAAATACATCAATGTTTTTCAATTTCCTCCAAATGAAGAGCAGGGAGAGGCTAGCGAGAAGACAGGTCGTCTGTGTGTTTTTTAAACTGGTCAGTCTGTTACTCACACTATATGTCATTGCTGTTTGCTGAGAGAGAAAGTGCCTGGCCATTATCCTATTATAACAAGATCCTTCGCTTAAGCCTAAGAGTCAACATCAAGCAGCTGACTTTAGAGGTCAAGTTGGTCAAGACTAAGTTCTAACTAATGCCATAGTTGGTTAAGAAGGATGAGCGGTGATCAAACAGGGGGAGATGAAATCAGATGGAATGCTGTTCGTGCAAACAAGGCTATGGTTGAACTTTATTAACCCAACTCCCTTGCCAAGATTACTTTGAATTATTTCAACAAGGTCTTCTGACAACCAGGTAAATAGATGGTTCCTCTCACCATAAAGGGTATATCCTTGTAAATGACTTGAAGTTTATTCAGTTACCAGGTTTTTCCAGAAATAAAACACTTGCAAGTTTATTATTGCAAGGCATGAGTTAAAGGATCCATATATTGTTTGTTTTGGTTTTGTAGTACTTTTCACATACCAATATGGGGTTCTTCAGTTGCAAAATCTTAGTGTTTGCTGTGGCAATCTGGTTAATCCTACTTTTATATGGTAATAGGTTCCTAACTGCCGGAACTCATTATGAGGACAGACAGGCAGACAGACAAAATCCAAAGATTAATGATACATTAATGTATTGCTTTGGGTTTTACTATGTGGTCAACATACCTAACGTTACTTACCAAGATCATAAGGTGTTGTTGTTGAGGTCATACTTGAGGTATGTTCCCGTCATTAGTTGTATAATACATTAAGAAGACCCAAACTCTAAAGGTTGTGGGAAATGCATGCAGAGACCTGATTCTTTGTGCAGTCTATGACAAGTCGAGTTGTGTAAATGGTTTCTCTTTTATACACCGATTGAGCATTAGTAATATCTTGGCTTAGGCACAGGTGAAAATAAGGAATAATGAGCATTTTCTATGCATTCAGCACCACTTCAGGGGAAAATATAATTATTTTTAACACAAAGAATGTTTCAGGATGTTGTCTAACCCTGGAAATAATCATATTTCATGTAAATGAAACAGTTTTGCATAGTCGTTCTATTATTTCAATCCAAAGTGCTGGAAAACAGAGCCAGAAATATTAATCATGTTTCATGGCCTAAATAATTTTAGAGTTCACTGTAGAGCTCTCTGTTTAATATCATATGATTTGGCAGACACTTCTATCCAGAGTAGTGCATGCATACATGTTCATACTGATATACTTAAGCAATTCTTTATATGTTTAAGATGCCTTGGGTCTCTGCCACTCAATCCTAGCCTCTTTTTTTAGACCCTTTCACTTTCTCTACATTTTGTTGTTATTAGACTTAATATTAGACTTAGACTTCAGATCACCTCACAGATGTTCAATTGGATTCAGGTCTGGGCTCTGGCTGGGCCATTCCAAAATCTTCTTCTGGTGAAGCCATGCTTTTGTGGATTTGGATGTGTGCTTTGGGTTGTTGTCATGCTGAAAGGTAAATTTCCTCTTCATCTTCAGCTTTCTAACGGACGCCTGAAGGTTTTGTGCCAAAATTGCCTGGTATTTGGAACTGTTCATAATTCCCTCCACCCTGACTAAGGCCCCGTTTCCAGCTGAAGAAAAACAGTCCCAAAGCATGATGCTGCCACCACCATGCTTCACTGTGGGTATGGTGTTCTTTGGGTGATGTGCAGTGTTGTTTTTGGAATTATGGCCAAAAAGTTCAACCTTGGTTTCATCAGACCATAACACATTTTCCCACATGCTTTTGGGGGACTTGATGTTTGTTTTTGCAAACTTCAGCCGGGCTTGTATGTTTTTCTTTGTAAGAAAAGGCTTACATCTTGCCACCCTACCCCACAGCCCATTCATATGAAGAATACGGGAGATTGTTGTCACATGTAGCACACAGCCAGTACTTGCCAGAAATTCCTGCAGTTCCTTTAATGTTGCTGTAGGCCTCTTGGAAGCCTCCCTGACCTGTTTTCTTCTTGTCTTTTCATCAATTTTGGAGGGACGTCCAGTTCTTGGCAATGTCTCTGTTGTGCCATATTTTCTCCACTTGATGATGACTGTCTTCACTGTGTTCCAAGGTATATCTAATGCTTTGGAAATTTTTTGTACCCTTCCCCTGACTGATATCTTTCAACAATGAGATCCCTCTGATGATTTGGAAGCTCTCTGTGGACCTTGGCTTTTGCTCTGAGATGCAACTAAGAAAATGTAAGGAAAATCCTACTAGAACAGCTAAACTTTATTTGTGATTAATCAGAGTCACTTTAAATGATGGCAGGTGTGTAATGACTTCTATTTAACATGAGTTTGAATGTGATTGGTTAATTCTGAACACAGCCACATCCCCAGTTATAAGAGGGTGTGCACACTTATGCAATCAGGTTATTGTAAGGTTTTTATTTTCCCCCCTCGAAGATTTCAGTTTGTTTTTAAATTGCATTGTTCACATTATAGGTCACATTAAAAGTAGAAAAAGTTCTGACATGATTTATCTTTGTCTCATTCTTTTACATCACAAAAATCTGGCATTTTAAAAGGGATGTGTAGACTTTTTATATCCACTGTATATGTATGATACAAATCTACACACAATACCCTATAATCAGTTAGCAAAAACAGGTTTTCATAGATTTTGACAATTTATTGTGAATGAAAAACTGCAATAAATCATGTATATGAGTATTCAGACCCCTTACCATGAGCCTCCAAATTGAACTCAGAAGCAGCCTGTGTTCTTTTATCATACTTACAATGTCTGTAGAACTTGATTGCAGTCTACCTGTGGCAAATTCAATTGATTGGACATGATTTAGAAAGGAACACACCTGTCTATATGAGGTCCCACACTTCACAGTGCATGTCTGAGAGCATGAGGATAAAGATTAATTGCGCTGATTAGACCAAAATGTAATTATTAGGCCTGAATTCTATGCACTACGCCTGGCGAAGACAAGGTATCACTCATTACCTGGCTAATACCATCCCTATGAAGAAGCATATTGGTGGCATCATGCTATGGGGAGGCTTCTCAGCGGCAGGTAGTAGGATACTGGCCAGGATTGGGGGAAGGATGAACAGAGAAAAATACTAAGAGGTCCAAGAAGATGATCTGATCTGGAGCTCATAGAACCTCAGACTGGGGAAAAGATTAATCTTTCAGCACATCAATGACCCGAAGCATGCAGCCAAGGCAACGCTGGATTGGCATCAGTTAAGCCTGTAAATGTCCTTGTGTAACCATGCCAAAGCCTGTACTTGAACCATGTTGAACATCTGTGGGGAGACCTCAATATTGCAGTTCACCAACGCTCCCCCTCCAATTTGACAGAGCTTGAGAGGATCTGCAAGGAAGAATGTGAGAAACTGCCTAAATCCAGGTGTGCAAAGCTGGTAAGACTCAAAGCTGTGTTTGCTGTCAAATGAACTTCTGAATAAAGGGTCAGAATACTTATACACAGAATACTCACATACTGTACATAAAAAAAGCAAGTTTTCACTGTCATTATGGGGTATTGTGTCTAGATTGATAGCAAACATTTTTTTTAATCAATTATGAATTAGGGTAAAAAAATGCGGAGAAAGTGAAGGGGTCTGAAAACTTTCTGAAGCCAATCTACATGTTCTTTTTTGTCAGTGTACTGTAGGCTGTCATTCCTCATGGTTATTTCATCTATTTTTCATCCCTTTCTGCTTCTAGAATGAACTTCTTCAATTCTCTCACTTCCTTGGCTGTTCTCTGAAGAACCTCAAGAGGGGCCATACACTTGTTTATTTTATGTTTGTTAACAGAAGTATTAAATCAAACTCTTTTAAACCCCAAATCAAATGCAAGTATGGATGTACATGTTTTGTTTGCACCCACCCTGTTTAACTTCTCGTCTGCAGCAGCATGTTTTGATGATTTGCAGTTGTCTAGGTGTCAGAGCATCACCGAAGGTTGATTAAAATACCTGAAGCCAGCAAGGTGAAAAATATGTTGGTTTTCTCTGAGCAAGACCACTAACCGTGTTTGCTCCCAGGATGTTGCTGTAAATGAACAATGTGTTCTCAGTCAACTTACCTCGTAATATAAGGGCGGTATAAAAAAAATGACCAATCGCAGGACGAAGACATTACATGAAATCAATCCATACGGCAAAACCAAACAATTAGATGTAATATCTTATTAGGTACTGCTGGGCGATGCAAAATATCACCATCAGAACCTTCTACTGATTGGGGCTACCGGCCATGTTGTGTACCGCAATGAAAGAGCTTTGGGTTAGACCTTGCAAGCAGAGGTGTAAAATTACTAAGTAAAAATACAATGTGCACCCGTTTAGGGGCGTTCCTAATTAAGAACTAAATGACCAGGTAAAGGGAGTTCCTAACCAACCAGTGACCTTCAATGATCAATAACATTAAAAGGAAGAGTCAAGTACTTCTAATTTATTGTCTTTACACCTCTGATTGTAAGATTTTTAAAAAGGTATTGTGCCTCCTCAGTATGTATGCATTGGGTTATTAAAAGCAAAAGTTAAACTTTGGAATCAACAACCACTTTAAATTTTTAAACAAGGGGTGAGTAAAGTTAACTAAACCTTTGGCTGTACCCAAGTTCTCTGTGGCTGTTTTTTTGAGAGGAGCCTCAAAAACCAACAGCAGTCTCAGACTGTCATGTCCTCCCTCTATCCGATGGCTAAACTCCATCGAACCTGGCAGAGTCCAGACAGAGACCAGGGATGGCGCTGCTTATCAGCACCATTATAATAACAGTGATTCCCAAACATGACTACACAGACATTATCATACTAAGAAACACCCTGGTCTCCTCAAACATGACTACACAGACATTATCATACTAAGAAACTGGTTTTTGGTTGTTTTAGAAAGCATTTGGTTGTTTTAGAAAGCTGCGTTACGGCCGTAAGAACGGCAACCGCATATTTGCAGTGATTGTTTACTGTGACAGTGATTAGTGTCCATCGAGACAACCACCGCCCATGAAGGGCTTAATGCCTGAATGGGATCCCTCCCAAAACTTAATGAGAGCCTCAGAAGAAACACATACATGTGCAGTGTACATGATCATACAAGCATATGCAGTCAGACACAGGCTCACCCCACATAGCCAGACATAAACGCCAGACACACTCACAAAATGGACACTTAGGAAATACGAACTGCAAATGCTTCCGCAAACACATGTGGTATCACATATACCAGGGGTATTCAACTCTTACCCTACAAGCTCCTGCTGAGCCTGCTGGTTTTCTGTTCTACCTCATCAGTAATTGCGCCCACTTGGTTTCCCATGTCCAAATAATTCCCTGATTAGAATGTCGAAATAAAAAAAAATGGAGTGGAACTTGCCTCAAGTTCCAGGGTTGAGTTAGAGGGGGATATCCAATTACCCTCTCCCACCAAGTGTTTCCACACGTTTCTACTGTTTGCTTTTGTCGGATTAACTGCATGTCAATAACTGGTGCAAATGTTACAGTATAATGTTTTTAGCAACGATTGAATAAATAATTACCCCTAGAAACAATAATAAGTCATTAGGACGTCTCCCAACCATCAGAAAGTTGTCACATGGTCCCCAGGACGTTTGTTTGTTGGGTATATTATAGATATGTGTAGTTGTAACCTTACAAAAAACAGGCTTGGCATAAAGCCTGTAAATACCACATAAACCCATAATAGAAAGCTAGCTAAATAGCGATTGGAAGCTAACTTCCTCCCTCCCAGGTACTTTTTCAAACAACTGGACTCTATTGTTAATGGTCAAAAATTTGAGAAGAGAAGTAATACAAAAAAATATATGCTTTTCTAATAATTCCTAGATATAGGAAAGACACTTCAACACCTTCATTCTTTATGCTAAATATTTCTAATATTTATTTTTTTCATGTGCAAATGCTTATTACATTTCTTTCTGAAAAAACAATATATAACAGTTGAATAAATACAAAGAAACATGAATACAACGAAAATTAACAATCATTTCTTGTGCTGTCAAAAAGGTAACATCTTTTGAGATGGCTAGAAACAATTTCATGAAGACATTTGAAAAAGCTGGGCATGTAGAAGACAAAAATACACAGGTGCTTCCCCAACAACTGGCAAGGTCAAGAAGCTTGGAAGAATTAACCACATAACTGTAATGAGGGGGTAAAATGGGAGAGTGGTTGTAAGGGTTACCACTAGAAGGTTATTGGGGGACGGCTAGGGAAATGAGTGCAAGGGAATGTACCCTCAGTGGTAAATAAAATATAAATATTTAAATAATCTGTATTTAAATATTTATACGCAAACCTCAATGATCATGATATGCTGGAAGTTCTTAGTAAAGGTAGCTAATCTTTCGTCACAAACCAAACATTTAAAAGATTGTATGTTTCACAGCCTAAGTTATCCTCAATGCTCCTCATCAGTCAAGTCCAGAAGACAAAGGACGGTGTAGCAACCTGGAACTCAGTGACGATCAGTCTGGTCACTTCGATGGATGTATGTGAATGTGCCTATATCAGTTATCATAAGCGCCCATAAGGTGTAGGTCATTTAACACAAACCATACAGTAAAATGGTGTGTGTTCCCGGGTCTAAAAAAAAGCCAATAATGCCCAACGACTCAGTGATGACTCGAAGGTCATATGTTCCTGGTCCTAACCAAACTGCTTCGAGAATTCCAGGACTCAGGGACAGTCTGGTCGCTTAGACTTACTTATGTGTGTGTAATTACCAGTAGCCCTACGAGCTTGAGTATGGAGATGAACAAGGAATGCCGTAGTAATCTATATTCCAAAGTAACACAATTTATTCCATTTAAGTAATAAAGTTACAATACAAAACATAGTTACATACCAACACGATTCAACGTCCACCCAACTAGCCTAACGGTCTACTAATTATACCATAAGTATTCTAGACACTATAGCATGAAGGTGTGCTAGGAGCATCTGTTAAAGATAGACTCCTGAATATGACTACAACACAAAGTGTTGGGAGGTCTCTTTAACGCGGACAAACTCAAATAACTTTTTGGAGACATGGCTATTTATCCTAAAATCAGACATATCTAAAACACCCCCAAATAGTCATTAGCATTACTTTACTTTGGCAAACACATTGAACACAAAGGACAGGAACTGTCCCACTTAATCAATGCAAAATTATCGAATGGATGGGGCGTTGCTGCCAGTTGTTGTCTGACATGCAACAAGGACAATCATTTCTACAATGTTCTTGTGACGTTTGACCCATAACCTGTACAGTACAATAACACATATCAGCCTATTCTGCCCTTTATGAGGAACAGGGAAAATCCAAACACTACTGATAAATGTCCACAATATCATGCATTTAGTTACACTACAGTTTGCTCAGAGTTCCACACCTCTCCAGGTGAGCTCAAGAGGGTGGGGCTGATGGCCCACACCTGGTGTTCCAGATCTTTAGAGACGCAAATGTTACACAGGACACTGATAAACATCACCAAGGGTCTGTTGGAGACTTGGTGGGGCTAGATCTTTAGAGAAGCAAATGTTATGCAGGACCCCTGAATAACATCACTAAGGGTGTGTTGGAGACTTGGTGGGGCCAGACGCGGCTCTTCATCGAATACCCTTCCACTCTTCCTCAACAGACATTTCTCATTACACTACATAACTACCTGAAAGTATTAAACAAAGGAAATTGCTTCGGTGTTGCTTACATTCTCATATATATAATTAATTTTCGTTGAGATATTTAATATTAATCCATTGATCTTTTTAAGTTTTATTTGGTCTGTCGCAATCAAGTAGACCATGACTATTTTATATGTTGCCTTCGCTGTCTAGGATCTAGCAGTCTTGACACAGTTAACAGAGTGGGATTAGCTGGTCTGTACATTGTATTCTGGTGATATTTCATTGCAAACAATGTTATTTCAGCTCAAAGCTCCGTATAATCTCCCATTAGCAGCATGTTAAGAAATCCAGTGGTAACCTGCCGATAATATGCAGGCCCTGAACCTTCCCTTCTAAATGTCTGTATGGATGTCTGCATGTATGTACGTGGGTCATTCCTACAAAATCTAAATACAGATTTTAGACATTTAACTCCTTTTATATATTGTCATAGTAAGGACATGTTAAGCTTTACGCAAAAATGTGTGGTCAAGCTAAGGCACTTAAATTACAATATTTACATGAAAATGCATAAAATGTTAGTATGTCCGCCCCATTACGAACATTAACATAACATTCTTTTGAGATAAACATAAATAAGACTACTATAAGTTATTTAGGATACATCATCATACCTTTATACTCATTAGATTATTAGACAATATGTATGTTTGCTAATATTACTTAATTATGATTAAAAAATAATCATCATATTCTGTTGGTTGACTAAAACAGGGTGGACACTGAGCTAAAGTCAGCCATTACCTTAAGTGAGATCAAGCTAGCATAGCTGAGTTAACTTACTAAGAATTGAATTATCTCTAACATAGACATTTTGAAATTCTGAAATAAGATATTTGTAAGATATAAATAGTTTAACATAACATCATGAACGTTACGACTGAAATGGAGAGTATTTTTAAAAAGGGTCAGTATTGCTGCATAACAGTGTGGACAGATTATTAGGTAAACATAGAAAACATTTTTATTAGAATTGCAGCATTTTAATCCAAAGTATGAAATACCAACACAAATCACCAAATGTTATGATTTGAGCATTTATACTTTATACAACATGTGGCAATCGGGACATGGCAAAATGTTTAAAATATATTAAAACTACTTTTTAGGTCTATTGCAATATGCTTCACTGTAAAAAAAAAGTATTTAATGAACAAATGTTTTATTAAAATATATTAAGACTAGTATGTTTTGTATTGGGGACATAAAAGTCACCATTAGCCATATATGTAGATGGCACCTCCCACTCACACCTTTGTGAAAAAGCCCAAAATCAGGACCAACATCCTGTTATGAAATGCATGATGTTTTTTTCTCCCAAAACAAACATTTAGCAATGACAACTTCAGTGTAATCTCAGAGACTACACAGCAATTATCTGTCCTGACAAGTCATTATGCTCATACTGTAAAGTAGACAGCGCAGGTTTCTGTTTTTGAGCAGAATGTGCTAAATCAGTGTTTATGCATGTTTTGACATGTAAGCATCCTGTAAGTCCTACTGTACAGTACCTCTTGAGTGTAGTAAATATTTGTTGAGGATCTGAGCCGTATTTATCAGGAGAAACAAAATACAAAATCACTGAGTTAAAACACCAACTTTGATTTAATGACTAACCTTTATTTTCCAACTTACAGAAGCGTATACAAAACAAACACAAAAACATGAAGAATTGGAATTCAAGTGAAAGAGATTACTAATCCTTGCTACCTAAATGTAGAAATAAATAGTTTTCTGAAAAAGCCAAAACTTTGTAGCGATCGAGACAGAACTGAAGGAGTTTCATCTGACAGCTGAGGGACTTCTCTAAAATAAAACACCTTAGAGGATATCCAATTCGCTTACACTTTATCTCAAAGTATCTCTAGAAATGTCAATGAGGTTATGCAGGATGCTCCGGAGAGAAACAGGGAAAACTAACTCTAATGGGATTGAAACAGACATTACACAGTCCATGTAAAAGGACTCACCATCAACTAACCATTTACCGAATGCGTTACAAGTAATAATAAAGATGACAATAATGAAGATGCCCCTTTCACTTCTTCTTGGACATTTCCTCTTCTATCTGTTCCACCTCACTGGACTCATCCACCACCTTGCCATTGATCATGGTCTGTGTCACGACCTTCACTATCTTCCTGGTCCGCACATCCGGCTCTTCTGATGAGGAAATGGAAGATTTTAAAACAGCCTGGGGCAACACGGCCTATATTTTCTCACATACACCTATTGACAAACAGTACATACCCCTTCTAACTGAATTATGTGGATCTTATGAAGTCCTCATGCATGTGCCCTTCATATAAAAGGTAACTGGCGTTATCTGGGTTAAGACGCAGTGATAACACTTTGGCCTGCACGATATTTGTAACTCCTGTAGTTGCTAGGGTCGGATCTGTTTTGGGTGTTTTCTTTGTTTGCTAGTTTATGAAACTATCATTAGTCTGAAGCCACTGCCCTTGATTTGATGCCAGGTTGGTGGAAAAAGAACAGAATGAAGTTGAACATTTGATTCTGACATAATGGGACACAGATGACCTGACTTTGAACCTACAGTGTAAATATCCATTGGCAAGTTTGCTGTGTCAGACAACACTTTTCCTTTATATGAGTCACATATTAGCAACTGTACACATGCTAGGGCTTGGGTCTTACATAGCAAAACTATCCATTTAATTATTCCTGAATATAAATATAATTCCTGAATTATAAATGGATAAAAGTATCAGCTAAATTACTAAAATTGAAATGTAAGTGTGAATTGAGGTCTCTCTGGGTATGAAATAAATTACTGTACGTATTCATGAATGGCGACTCTTATCACACGTGACGGATGGAATTCCCTGATGTCACACTGATAAAACCACAGAATACTTTCAGGGAAATAGCCACAGCCACAATAAACAGATCAATGCCTTCCAGCGTGCTGAGTAAATAGTTTGGATGTTTGCATAGGTTAGCCAGTGTCTATACGGACTTGAGAGTGAAGCAAAGTGAGCTTAATAAACTAATATTGTACTCACTTATTGGTGGGGGGACTTCTTTAACCATCCTGCATGAATAACGGAAAAAGAATGTTAGGGTTAAGAAGTGCACAATTGTTTGGACTGAAACATGGAAACTGTCAGGGGCAAAGGATGTGACCATGTATGGTCATGATTTTACTGCTTCACCAGAACTGCTCAACCACTATGCTGTGGGCTGCCGCTTCTGTCTTACACTCAGCTCAGTTTTTATTATGTAAATTAATTTCTTGTCCATAGAGTTGCAGTGTTCAATAATTCAGCATCAGCAACTGATTTGGTAAAATAAATTATTCTCTAATAAGAATTATCTGTTAGACTGAACAAAACAGATGCTGTTGTCCATTGTGAGGAAAAGTAGCCTGGATTAAAAAAATGTAAAAAAATAATAAAAAAAACCCCAGCGTATGCCGTTTAATTCTTACTATGGCTTAATGTTTATAACATCCAACAAGACCTTAAACGTTCAGGTATGTTGTGGGATACAGTGGTTGGGCTGTGATGGAGCATATAATAAGATGCATATTGCCACAGTCAAACCACAATCAAAAGATAGGGAAGACAGTTAATGTTCAGGGATACTACCAGGATATGTATAGTATCTCACAAAAGTGAGTACACCCCTCACATTTTTTTAAATATTTGATTATATCTTTTCATGTGACAACACTGAGGAAATGACACTTTGCTACAATGTAAAGTAGTGAGTGTACAGCTTGTATAACAGTGTAAATTTGCTGTCCCATCAAAATAACTCAACACACAGCCATTAATGTCTAAACCGCTGGCAACAAAAGTTAGTACACCCCTAAGTGAAAATGTCCAAATTGGGCACAATTAGCCATTTTCCCTCCCCGGTGTCAAGTGACTCGTTAGTGTTACAAGGTCTCAGGTGTGAATGGGGAGCAGGTGTGTTAAATTCAGTGTTATCGCTCTCATGCTCCCTCATACTGGTCACTGGAAGTTCAACATGGCACCTCATGGCAAAGAACTCTCTGAGGATCTAAAAAAAAGAATTGTTGCTCTACATAAAGATGGCCTAGGCTATAAGAAGATTGCCAAGACCTTGAAACTGAGCTGCAGCACGGTGGCCAAGACCATACAGCGGTTTAACAGGACAGGTTCCACTCAGAACAGGCCTCGCCATGGTCGACCAAAGAAGTTGAGTGCACGTGCTCAGCGTCATATCCAGAGGTTGTCTTTGGGAAATAGACGTATGAGTGCTGCCAGCATTGCTGCAGAGGTTGAAGGGGTGGGGGGTCAGCC
>JACXGI010004588.1:6177-52775 GCA_016801175.1 Esox masquinongy | reverse complement strand
AATAAGTTTATCTTGGTCTCATCAGACCACAGGACATGGTTCCAGTAATCCATGTCCTTAGTCTGCTTGTCTTCAGCAAACTGTTTGCGGGCTTTCTTGTGCATCATCTTTAGAAGAGGCTTCCTTCTGGGACGACAGCCATGCAGACCAATTTGATGCAGTGTGCGGCGTATGGTCTGAACACTGACAGGCTGACCCCTCACCCCTTCAACCTCTGCAGTAAAGCTAGCAGCACTCATACGTCTATTTCCCAAAGACAACCTCTGGATAAGACGCTGAGCATGTGCACTCAACTTCTTTGGTCGACTACGGTGAGGCCTGTTCTGAGTGGAACCTGTCCTGTTAAACTGCTGTATGGTCTTGTCCACCGTGCTGCAGCTCAGTTTCAGGGTCTTGGCAATGTTTTTATAGCTTTGGCCATCTTTATGTTGCGCAACAATTCTTTTTTTCAGATCCTCAGAGAGTTCTTTGCCATGAGGTGCCATGTTGAACTTCCAGTGACCAGTATGAGGGAGTGTGAGAGCGATAACACCAAATTTAACACACCTGCTCCCCATTCACGCCTGAGACTTTGTAATACTAACGAGTTACATGACACCGGGGAGGGAAAATGGCTAATTGGGCCCAATTTGGACATTTTCACTTAGGGGTGTACTCACTTTTGTTGCCAGCGGTTTAGACATTAATGACTGTGTGTTGAGTTATTTTGAGGGGACAGCAAATTTACATTGTTATACAAGCTGTACACTCACTACATTACATTGTAGCAAAGTGTCATTTCTTAAAGTGTTGTCACATGAAAAGATATAATCAAATATTTGCAAAAATGTGAGGGGTGTACTCACTTTTGTGAAATACTCTATAACGCTTTCATTGGCACAGTTCATACTTTCAGGACATTTTAAGTATGCATTAACACAGACTGACATTAATGATGGACTGTCCATTTCCCGGGAACAACTACACACCTCAGTGGTGTGAGATGGCAAGAGGCCAACAGGCCTATTCTCTGGCAGTGCCCACTCTGGAGTTTGTTTTGATGTGCTAAAACTCGGGTGCCAACATTTTAGTTGTGAAAATAAATACAATATTGTTCAAAAGTTTGGGGTCCCTTAGAAATGTCCTTGTTATAGAAAGAAAAGCAATTTTTTGACCATTAAAATAACATCATATTGATCCGAAATACAGTGTAGACATTGATAATGCTGGAAATGGCTGATTTTTAATGGAAGATCTATATAGGTGTATAGAGGCCCATTATCAGCAACCATCAGTCCTGTGTTCCAATGGCACGCTGTGTTTGCTTATCCAAGTTTATAATTTTAAAAAGCGAATTGATCATCACAAAACAATTTTGCACTCATGTTAGCACAGCTGAAAACAGTTCTGATGATTAAAGAAGCAATATAACTGTACTTCTTTAGACTAGTTGAGTATCTGGAGCATCTGCAATTGTGGGTTCGATTACATGCTCAAAATGGCCAGAAACACAGAACTTTCTTCTGAAACTCGTCAGCTTATTCTTGTTCTGAGAAATTAAGACTATTCCATGCGAGAAATTGCCAAAAAAAAATGAAGATCTCATACAACTTTGTGTACTATTCCCTTCACAGAACAGCGCAAACTGGCTCTGACCAGAATAGAAAGAGGTGTGGGAAGCCCCGGTGCACAACTGGGCAAGAGGACGAATACATTAGAGTGTTTAGTTTGAGAAACAGACGCCTTACAGGTCCTCAACTGGCAGCTTCATTAAATAGTACCCTCAAAACACCCATCTCAATGTCAACAGTGATGGGCGACTCCAGAGGCTGGAGGAGTGCTTGATGCTATCTGTCAAGTATGGTGAAGAATAAAGGCCTTCACTCCATCTTGAAACGCCACGCCATACCCTGTGGACGGCGCTTGATTGCAGTCAATTTCCTCCTACAACAGGACAATGACCCAAAGCACAGCTCCAAATGATGCAAGAATTATTTAGGGAAGAAGCAGTCAGCTGGTATTCTGTCTATTATGCAGTGGCCAGCACAGTCACCGGATCTCAACCCTATTGAGCTGTTGCGGGAGCAGCTTGACCGTATGATACATAAGAAGTGCCCATCAAACCAATCCAACATGTGGGAGGTGCTTCAGGAAATATGGGATGAAATATCTTCAGGCAACAAATTGGCAACTAGAATGCCAAAGGTCTGCAAGGCTGTAATTGCTGCAAATGGAGGATTCTTTGACGAAAGCAAAGTTTGAAGGACACAATTATTATTTCAATTGAAATTCATCATTTCTAACCTTGTCAATGACTATTTCCTTTTAATTTTGCTATATATCCTATTCAAACTCATTTCCTGTATGTTTTCACAGAAAACAATTAAATTTCTAAGTGACCCCAAACTTTTGAACAGTAGCGTGTAATTTGTAGCTAAATCAAATTTAAAAAATGGTCATGAGTGTACATACCCCCACTACTCCTCTGACTATTGCATGTCACATAGCACAAATAGTCCCTATTATGCTGATTGTTTATAACAGAACTGTAATAACATCGGTCTGCTTTGGTAATACCTTTGTTTATGCTTTCTTGTGTTTTGGTTGCTACAGACGCAACCCAGTTGTTTGTTTGATTAGTTCTATATTTTTTGTTGGTATCCATTTGCTCAGTCTATTCTGTATCTATGTACCCGACCCAATTGTTCACCTGTCAGTGTTAATGCCTTGTGTTTATCAGCCAACCATGGATAAAATTAGGAATGCACGGATATATCGTCCAGCAATCGGTATCAGCAATCAGGCAAAAATTTAACAACCGTTATCAGCCGATTGCTTTAAATTGGCCCGATATTTCCCGGTTTCCAGCGTTTCCGCTGTGTTTATTTTACCATGGCGCTCTGGCAAGGCAAAACCATAACCGCCACAACAAGAAATAAAATAGTTCCCGACATTAACTTTATCTTAGACACATGAATTGCATTTTCTTGGTATACAGATAATCTGTCGTGTTACAACACTGTTCTGAAGGTTATTGAGCACAGAGCACGTTGCTATTGTAGTTGGAGCCAGCCAATGAATCCAGCACTGGCAAAATGGCAGCTGGCAAAATAAGCAAAGCAAAGAGCTCCGCGCAACTTATGGGCGCGGTTATGCAAACTCACGCCACCACAAAAAATTAAAAAATCTATTTTGGGAAATTGATCAAAATAGGCAGGGCTATTCCTAAAACAACAAGGGCTGTAGCCCCGGAAGCACAGGCTTAACAACGCTACTAAACAGTAGGCTAATGTTCCCAAAAACAGTGAAAAACACTGTGTTAGTGTGGTATGTTGTTACAGCATTCCACCTACTGTCAAGGTCTGGAAACGGAAGGTTATGGTGGATTGGGGATGAGAGAGTTACAGTCGAAGGGCATTCTTAACATTACATGGGATTTCTTTGAGAAGACAACAAGGAAAACTGCTATGCAGTATGTACAAAACTTCTTTGTTTTGCAGGGCACACCACCAACCTCACAAAAAATACTTTTAATGTGTGATTTTTCATAGAAATAAACATCAGGAACCACATTAATTGTTTCTATAACCGAAACAAAACAAACCTCAAGAGACAAAAATGCTAAGCACTATAACACAATTAAAACACAGAATTGAATCCCAAAAACCTACTAAAATATGCACAGCTGCACATATCTAATCAAACCTTAAGCGTGGCATTGGAGATCGCCCACCATTCAAAAAAATGGGAGGGCTGTGTGGCTTATCAATAAAATGCGCGTTGGTACTCAACGCCCCCTCTCTTGACCATATAAGGTAAGGCTCTGCTGGAGGCTGCTAGGCCATGTCCAGCATCTCACCTGTTTTGAAAGGCAACGAGAAGACGTGGGTCAAGGATGTTTTCCTCGGGTTCCCATGTGTTGTACCTGCAAAAAATAACATAAAATATATATATATATATAAACAAATCTTAATATAGAGTCTAGGGGTGTCTATCAACAGAATTATAAACTGAAGAACTTAGCCCCCACTAATGTTATTGACTCTAATCTACAATAGCGTTGGAAGTTAGTCTTCATTCGTAAAGTACGGTTGCCTATTGCATAATATATTCCTACATCAGCATGTTACAAATATGTGGTGTAGTCCAGTAAGGGGTCTAATTCTTGGATGATTCATTACATATGGCAGTGGATGCCCATTCCAAAACAAATGCAGATCACATGCTTGGCTCGCAGCCAAAACAAATAACCCTGTATGTCTCAAGTCGACTCGACCCCCCACACAGACAAACGGCAATACACAATTGAGAAGTCCCTGCTCTATCCGAACACCAACAGCATACGACCAATAATATGTGCACCGTGTTACAGTCGGCCATTTTAACACCACTGTCTCGTAAATTCGCTGGCAGTGCAGAAATAATTAAAACGGGATTACATGGCTGTGCCTACCCCCTTCCCTCGCATAAATTAGTGAAGGCATCCGTCGCTACACTGGAACACGTACCTACTTCTCTACCCCCCCCCCTCCCCCCCAGCGCGCGCCCCTACAGTCTCCCTTTCAAGCGAAGAAAATCGGTTGCTGCCTGCAAATCCTGTGTGCCTATGTGGGCTATGTGAAGCATCGTGAGTCGGAGCATTTGAAATAAAATGTACAACAATATTTCACACTTACTTCGGGGACCATCCTCTCCACTTGACCAGGTATTCCATTTTGCCCTGTAGATGGAGTGAGATTTGGTGAGAAAACTGATAACATTCCATTTGAGATGAGGCGCTTTTGAAATGTGCATTGGTGAGAAGTTTTACCTTCCGAATGCGTTTCTTTTCGATGCCCTCCACAGCGAAGACGTGTTCTCCCGCGGCAGGTAGCTCCATTCTGGCGTGAATCCGTCTGTAGCCAACGTACGTTGAAACCCAAACGGTTGGACCCCTTCGCTCGGTGTGTTCCGTACGTTGGTAGTTTTCCAGTTGTAAGAAATCAAATTCGATTCCCTCTTCCACACCTCTCTCTGTCACTCCTCGCACTCTCTATTGCTCTACTCTTCTCTTGCTCTCTCAGGGTCCTGGCTCGTAGGCAGTAAGCAGAAATATATCCACAGTCCACATAGTGTGGCTGCAAGAACACTTCATGCAATTGCCAGGCACATGACGTCAGAGCGAAGAGGGGGAGGTGAACTGTTTGCAGGCAGAGGTTTATCCCCTCTCCGTGTGGAGCAGATTTGGACATGAGACAGGCAGCTATGGACATTATAATCTATTATCGTATAATTTACATCCACAGGGAAAATATGTAACTATAACCTACTCTTGTTGACTAAAGATGTGTAGGGTCAACTATACTACAACATGTTATCCGATATGTTGAACTTGATTCTTTGAATACATTTAGAAAAGGTCGGTAGTTAAATAACTTAAGTTTTTAAACTTTTTGAAGTGCATAATGCGGCTTGATCCTGTATCCCTGTAGCCCTTTGGTCAATAAAACAAATTGTTGGTAAATTGTGAATAGATTAGATTACTGCGCAGGTGCAGTCTTGCCCCTCCGAATGTTGGGGACAAAATATGCGCTAGATGTAGTATAGTATATGGCTCTAAATGTAGCTATGGCTATTATGCTAAATCGGGTTCCAGAATAGTTGCTGGTAATACTTGATGAAATAGTAGTATTGCCTAATGTAACCTAAGAGATTTGGTGAAACAATAGGACAAACATGTTAATCGTTCTAAGATACAGTGTTTTGTTGTGGATACTGAAAATGTTGAAGAACTTACAATCTCCTCCCCTTAAATAATTTATCTTTTAATTTATTCTAAAGTTATTGGAAAAATTATATAGCCTAAAGAAGGCATTCATTTGGCTATAGACTACGTCATATTCTCAACCGACGACCATAATGGGTATAATGATTTTACTTTTTGACTTTCATGAGCATACTCAAGCCAGCCGAGCTTAGTTGAAGCATTTGAGAGAGCCTATCAGTTATGAGGTTACCAAATATCTAGGTCATGCACTACTTTAAACTGAAAGCAGTTCCATTTCTTCCGGGCGTTCACTTATGACATCTGAACATTAATAGACACCAGACGGTCGCTACAGTGTGTACAGTGTTTTGGACAAATTTAGGCTTAGCTTATAGTCTATATGACCAACCATGTAATACCAAGCTGTGGTCTCTGAAAATATTATTCGATTGACTAATCTTTCTATTGGCTATTTCAATGCATTTCAAGGGACACACGAGCTTTAGTAAAACAACTTAATATGCTACCTTACACCCTCTGGTATCTTTTAGACTTCTATGTTGCCGTTCATAATTGAGTATACTAATATTAAGGGAAATAACGATTAAAACGAAAACACCATTGTAGTCCCATCTTCAATCGTCGCACATTTTGATCAAGTCTACCTCCAAACGATTTGCTAAGGGGGGGGGGGGTAACAACAAAATGCGAAGTAGCCTGTTCTAGCTGAACTATACAGATCATCCTTCTTAACTATAATTCAGCACCACAAGGGTTAACGCACGAGCTTCTATAGAGCGGCAACAGCCAACCTATTGCAAACAGGCACGATACAACTCTGCCCTGCCATATAAGGTAATGATAGAAACGAGCAAAATGCCGCACGGTGTGCTTGTTAAAAGCCATATTTCCAATTCAAAATACATACAGGGTAACGTATTGACACTGCCTGCCGTAAAAGCGCTCGTTAAAAATAAAGGATTCTGACTATATTCGCGGTTTTTCATACTTGCCCTTCAACTGCGGCCAGAGAGCGAATACGCCCTGCTGCCTTAGCAACAGCATTCGGAGTAGAGGCCAATTTAACTGAAACGATCGAGCCAACATACTCCATAATTGTATGTCATAGGTAAAGCTCACGCTCCCTATTGTTCACGAATTTCCTGTCTTAATTGTTAAGTATTTTATAAACGAAATGAAATTCTTACTGTAAGCAACATGAAGCCGTAGACAGAATATGAAATCTATCAATTACAGGTTTTATTTATCAATGGCAGGTACATTTTTATCTTGTAATGAATACTCGTTTTATTATGTTGATATGGATGCATTTATAACACAGGAAAGGGAGCCTTCATCCTGCATTGACTGCTCCAGTGCTCATGACGCAGCCCTGTATCAGCCTAATGCTGCTGCCGACGTTTTCCGATACGAGTTCGATGGAATGTTGCACGTGCCTTTTTGAGTTGCCTCTCACGTCGATAGAATCAACTCAATCAACAATCAACTCAATACAAGCACCAAATGTCTACACACCATCCTAATCGAACAGAAAGAAATGATTGTCCCTTGTAAAATATGCTTGTCAAACGCATTCGAATAAGGTATTTAAACTGTTTAAACTAAGCTATAGGCTATGGTTCTATCTAATCTATTATTCTTCATTTATTTTCAAGTTAAACAAATGTCATTCCTTTTCATAAACACCTGTTCTAGATTCAAACACTTGCGCATTCAGGTAACCTAAATCAAACCAGCCGCCAAATCTGCAAAAATTAGAATGTTTTGGGTGTGGTTGCACATTTTCACACACCTGGGTTACATGTAATGCTTTACCGCGGTGTAGACCTACAGCCTTACGACCCACCCGTGAGCTGTGATCGTAGCTGAAATCCGCCTATGACACCTGTGCAAAACCCACTGGTTTGGCTGGAGGCTCTGATCAATCTCCCTCAAGCCATGGCTGTGCCAACAGTGTTCGGTAAAGCCAACTAACTTAACTTTTTCCTTCTCAGGTTAAAGGATTAGCATGTCTAAATATGCTGTACATCCATTTATAAATTAATATTGTTGTGTTGGGTGTAGCCTACTTAAATATAGGCTTTCCATTCCTAATTGTCTGACGGTTTTTCTGCGCACCCATATGTCATAGAGTGAATTTGCCGTGTTGAATTATAACATTGCTAAAGTAATGCATGGCATGATTCCTGTTATGAAACGATTTTGAACAAAATGTAACAAAAAAATAACCTAGGCCTTAATTACTGAACTGGTCATTGCAGTCTCTGAAGCCTGAATAGGCCTATGCGTAAAAGCGGCCTAATGTTCCTGAGCTTCAGGCAGTGTCAACGTTTATACATTAAAAATAAGACATGCTTAGTCCTAGGCCTGCTCCTTGTGTAGGCCTATGTTGTGTCTATTTCTGATCGGATCAATATCATTTAGTAAGTATTCTGGAGGCTGCGTTGTCAATGAACAACGTATCCTGTCTGGAAAACAGTAGTATAAAGGGACTGTAGGCCCAGTCTATAAGACATAAAATGAACAGCAGAGCCAAAAAGACAGAAAACCTAATTTTCGAATGAGCAATATTAAAAAATGTTCAACATTTCCGCTGCTATTAGGCTATAAGATATGAAGGTCAGTGCGGTGATTTAAAACGACGGTTGGCATATCAAGATGCATGCAGTTTCACCGACCCAAATCAAGGTATAAGTTTGTCTGAATGGTTCTCTACTTTTTTGTAGGTTATTTCATTAACACGTCCATTGTTTAACACCTCCATAATTGGAAATGCCAACAGCCCATGTTTGCATTTTTTTAAAAAGTAAAAAATACCACATCTTCTGTCTTAAATGAGTAAAAGCTCTGCGTTCTCATACGTGGGCTTGGGTTAATATGAATACTCCAAAAAATGCGACGCAGCTTTTATCATGGGGTATATTGGGGAATATCTGCTATTTGAAGTGAGTTATGGTTTACCACGTTACCAGACTGAGCTATGTCAGTGGGAAAACAACGTTTATTGTCAACAATTAACACATTAATGCTGCTGTAATGCATTTGATTTTTACTATATTTCATGGACCTAATAGGCTAATTAACATACTATCACATCAATTATGAGTGAATGTGTGTGTGTGTGTGTGTGTGTGTGTGCGTGTATATATATCTGTGTGTTCAGAAGGACCAGGGTAATGCTAAGCCATGATCTCTGCTCCCCTCTTTCTCTCTCATGGCAGTTTGATAGACAGAAAGAAAAAAGGAGAGAAAAAAAAGAATGATGAAGGAGAGTGAAGAGGGCAAAGAAAGGGAGAGGAAATGTCAAAAAGAGAACGAGAAAAGGAAGGCAGGGAGGAAGGGAGGAGGAGAGAAGGAGGAGGAGAGAAACCGGTAGAGATAAAAGATGAAGAGTGGGAGAAAGAGAGAGCGGCAGAAGACCAGCAGCCAGACCACAATGGATGCTTGCATTGCTCTGATTCATCCCTCTCAGTAAGATGGAAGAGGATTGGATAAAGGGACAGAGTGGTAGGGTTGAGGGGTGGGGGGTATTCCAAAAATGTTAAGAGGGCCCTACAGCCATTCTTACAGCACTCAGCAGGCGGTCATTAAGCCCCCCTATCAAACAGGCTGATGTAGCAGGGAGAGGGGGAGACTGAATTAGAAGGGGATGTTTTCCCTCTATGAGAATGTATCCTATGTTCTTCAAGCTGTACACTGTGTAGATGGCAACCTTTAGTTAACGCAGTATATCTTATTTCTTGTCTAATTAGCAACTCTATTATGGTCAAGGATGTGATTTAGTTTCCCATGCTTGGAAAAAAAAGCTCAATCAATGCCTTGTAATCATTGTGTTATTTGTAAAAATTCTGTCACCACAGAATAAGTAAACCGTGATGATTCAGTTGCAAATCATTTGATAATAACACTAAATTCAGACGCCTAGGATTGGGGTTTTAAACAGCTATCTCCCATCGCGTTTGTTTCTGACATATGCTTAATTATGATAGTGGTAACAAATGAAAGCCATTAATATCCAATTAATCTTGGCACACTGCAGATCATAATGCAGCCTTCAGGCTCTGCATCGGGCTGGATTTGCTGTGTGTGTAATATGGATGTATTATTGTGGGAGGGAAGCGGAAATTCCTCCTCTAGTGTCATTGTCAGGGCCATTATTGTCACAGACGGCTGGTCCATGTAGAGAAGCTCTGTGAGGGTGGGCTACCCTGCCTGCCTGCCGTCGTGTGGGGCTTGTTGAGCTCAGGCACATCCCCTCTACCCCTAACATTTCACCGCCACCCACCCCACCCTTTCTGCAACCCCCCTCTACTCCCCTACCATAGGAGTCTGAGAAGGGGGTGTGTGGGTGGAAACGAGGAAGAGGGGGGAAAGGGGGCTGATTCAGACAGAGAGCCTTTCTCCCCGGGGATACTGGTGGGGGTAGGGGGTGTTGGGGCATAGTAGGGCATGCAGTGGAATCCACCGAAGCCGACCTGTCAATAAAAAGACTCCCCTTGCTGAAATTGCAGCAACAGAATTACTGCCTGGCTTGACGTTTTAATTACGCCATGTCCTTGTGTATCTGTCATTTTGCTGCGGGTTGACGTTTTAATTACGCAATGTGGTGCTGGATTTTAACTATCAGTCAAATTCTGCAAAGGTCAAACAAAAATGGGTGAGGGATGAGGGATAAGGTTTATATATAATAAGGGTTAAGTTTAGGTATTGATTCCAAATGGTTAAGTCAAGAGTTCAAGTTCAGGAAATACATTTTAGTTGACATTTTAGTGGACAATATGGTTATACCTTTGGCCAGGTCCAAATCCTGGCAAAGACTGCTATGTAGGGCTGCAGAGGCCACACGTTGAAGTACGATCTGGAGATTATAGAGCTATAGCCTACTTCCTTGACAGATAAGACTGAACTCAACCACTGCTTTATAATTTGCTACAAACTTCAGTCTGAGACTTTCACTGTTGAAGTTGTTTGACATGTTGAGTAGGGTTATACAAAATAAAATAAGCGATTGGATCAAATCTAACTTGTTTCACGGACAAAGATTCAGCCTGGTCTAGGATTAAAAATCAAGGTCAATGGTGAACTCCTTTGAGCTTGATTTTTTCATCTTCACTAAGCTTAATCTGTGTCTGTGAAATCGCCCCCTTGACTATCAAAGCCAGAGGACATTTCTTTATCCTTGTGTGTTCTGGTTCTGGCCCAGGCCACTGATTTCTGCAACCAATCAGAATGGGTAGAATATTTTTGTATTCTACAAATTGTCTTAGAAGTACTCAGGTCCATACTAAGGACTTTGAGTAGCCAGGCAACCAGCCTACAGCTGAGACGGAGGTGGCTATTGCAAGAAAGAAAATGCAAGACATACAGAATGGATAGATTAATAAATAATAAATCATAAATCCCTCTTGACCATAGTTGTACCCTATCAGAACCCAAAAAATAAGCATGACTGGTGCGTTGGTCTAAGTTAAAGCCATACAAGCGTGTCTTTGCAGACAGGAGTTCCTATCCTGGTCATGGCATACTAGCAGTGAGCAGGGGTCTCGAATAACAATATGTAAATTGGCTCAGCACAGTCAGGTCTGGGGAACGTGAGGGCCAGTCAATGGCATCAATGCCTTCGTCATCCAAGAACTGCCTACACACTCTGGCCACATGAGGCTGGGCATTGTCCTGCACCAGGAGGAACCCAGGGCCCGCTGCACCAACGTGAAGTCTGACGATGGTTTTGAGGAATTCATCCTGGTACCTAACAGCAGTCAGTGTACCGTTGGCAAGCACGTGTAGGTCTGTGTGACCCTCCAAGTATATGCCTCCCCAGACCATCACTGACCCACTGCCAAACTGGTCATGCTGGATGATGTTGCAGGCAGCATAACGTTCACCACGGCCCGCTGGAGGTCATTTTGTAGGGCTCTGGCAGTGCTCCTCCTGTTCCTCCTCTCACAAAGGAGCTGATACCGGTCCTGCTGCTGGATTGATGCCCTTCTATGGCCCTGCCCAACTCTACTTGTGTAATGGCCCGTCTTTTGGTATCTCCTCTCCTCCATGCTCTTGAGACTGTACTGGGAGACACAGAAAACCTTCTTGCGATGGCACATATGGATGTGCCATCCTGGAGGAGCTGGACTACCTATGCAGCCTGAATGGGCTGCAGGTACCGCCTCATGCTACCAGTAGTGACAAGGACACTAGCAACACACAAAACTTGAGAAGAATCAGTCAGGAAGGATAAGGAGAGAGCAATTGTCTGGGGCCACCACCTGCAAAACCATTGCCTTTTTCGGGGTTGTCTTGCTGTTGCCTCTCCAGTGTACCTGTTGTCATTTTCATTTGCACCAAAACAGGTGACACTAATTCACAATCACTTAGTTTCCTAACTGGACAGATTTATATCCCTTAAGTTTAATTGACTTGGTGTTATACTGTGATGATTACAGGTTCCCTTAATTTTTCAGAGCAGTGTACTTTTATTTACTCTCTACCATTCCACCGTGGAACAAACCAATTTTTACTCCTCAGCAGTTTATACAAGATTAGATTAGATTAAATTCAACTTTATTGTCATTGAACAAGTACAAGTACAGTACATCAAAATGCAGTTAGCATCTAACCAGAAGTGCAATGCATACCCATAAATGCTTTGCAGTTTAAATGGTTACATTGGTTTGGTTATAAACAAGTTAAATAAAATGAATAATGTGACATTTCTCATGGTTTTGGCTTGTGTAAATGTTTTTACCTATTTGTTTAGATTTACATTTTTACAATAAAAGGTTGGATGTTTCTCCTTTTTTCAGTGTGACATTAAGCTAATCCACCAAAAGGTGAATTTTTTATAACCCATTTTTACTCATTTTAACTAGGGGTGCCAATAATTGTGGAGTGCACTGTATATTTTGTAGTGCTTTAAATACTATAAACCGAGTGGTTCGAATCTTAAATACTGATTGGCCATTGTTTATGAAAGAGCATACCATAGGAATAACATCACATCACTTTTTACAGCTGTAATTACATTGGTAACCAGTTTATAATAGCAATAAGACATTTCAGGTGTTTGTGGAACATTGCCACTGTGGTACAATTACACCACCATTATTACCATTACACCAGTTCCCACGTCAGCTCATAGCCGTGGTATTTTGGATCATATACCACATCCCCTGTTGCCTTATGTCTTAAATGTAACATTGTTAGTTCTAAGCATAATGAAAATTTAGAACTGAAAAGTGTGGACTCATATACAATATTGCAATATTGGGTAGACTTCTTGCAGGATTTGCCATAACTCTTTTGATTTTGGCTTAATTTTGTTTTTATTGTTGTCCAACACAGATTATTGCACATGGATTAAATTACATTGAGGTCAGGGCTCTGAGGTGGCCAATCCTAATACAGCAAGTGTTCCTATTGCAGACGTTTATGTTTGCAGAATTTTTGGGGGTCATTATTTGTTGAAAACTTTAGTTGTTGTCAATCAGTCATTTTACAGTGCTTGAACTGATGCAGTGATTTTCTAGCCTGTGCAAAGACAGTAAACATTTTCCATTAAATGCAAAGCTACAAAGTGAAAATTGGCAATATAATACAATTCATGGAATAAAAGAATTGCTTGTTGGTCATGATGAACATGGGTGGAAATAAGATGATGGGAAGGTTTTGGCTGAGATTTTTTTTGCAAGGGTGGAGTCTTCACTTCCTTTGCACAATGGTATTAATTACAATAGTTAAATGCATTCCTAAATAGCAAATAACAACATTTTGCAAGAAAATTGGTAACCGGTATTGATTCCACACTGAAACGATAATTATGTATGCTTTTCTCACATACTTATCCACACTTGGGGAACATTAGAAACAGGCTTTATTGGCCAAGTACATTTATACATACCCACATTTACTTGCTGGAAATGTGCTGCTAGTGGTAGACAATGTGTAGGGACAGAACATACTAAATCTATTTGTTAAAGTCAACATATATTTATTTATATACATCCTAAGTGTTGAGCATATAAGCTATAGGGATATGAGCAGTAAGAGTATATCCTATACATTCATATACCATTGATTGAATGTTTATGGGTTAACAGTTCCAACTAGATGTAAAGAGATGAGCAGGGTTTTGGGGGAATGATAGTGTAGTTGTTTAATTAGCAGTTAACAGTTTGGAGGGGGCTTGATCTGGTGAGCTTAGTCTTGTTGGCCTCAGTGGGGCAGATGGCCAATTTTTGCAATGACGCAGGTCTATGCTTCCCTGGTCTCTGTGTATGTAGATAGGATGCTGCCGCGGGTGTTTTAAATGATCTTCGGAAAATGGCAAATGTGTTCTGCTATGAACAATTTTGCTGCTCTGCATTTAGCTGGCACTGTGACAGACTACTGTACTTACTGGTGGATAATTATGCCACGCTAACTCTTAAAATTAATTTGACAACAATTGCTTTTGCTCAAAATGCAGATTTGCCGTTTGGAATTACTAATCTTACGTGATACATTGCAGCTGATGCAACAGGACTATCAGTGAATCAGCCAATAAATGTGAAGTCCCACCAAGTCTAATTGGTCATCAGGGAGGATCAAGTTGAAAATCCCACCCAGATCACTTAAAATGGTGGATGTCTTCAAAGGCAGTGTTAGAGATCTGTATATAATGACAAGACGCTATTTGTCTCCACCCTAACAATGGGAGTCTTGTCCAGAGCAGAACAGTTACCCACTAGATTCCACAGGCACAAAGTCAAGCTTATTTCTCTCTCACAATTCTTGGACGCACCCTTTTATTAATACTTTTTTAATTATTCGATGAAGGGTGCTTACGTCAACTGCCTGTATTCAATGAAGAGTGAGATGCTATCTTAGCCTTGCGAATATACTTTTTTTCATGTCCTACTTATAATAGAACACTCTTGATCTGAGCATTTGAGCACCACTCTAAATAAAATCACCAGAAATCAGGTAACATTGGATACAAAAAGTTAGCGTCAAACCAAAATAAACATACACTTCCATTGATGTTTAGCTAGTGGTGGCCAATGTTAGCAGAAGTTTGTAATGTCTGGACCATGAATTCATGGTTTTCTTGGCCCAGAAATTGGCATTTCTGAGTGAAGAAAGATCTAACATCAAGTTGAAATAAGTACAAAACGTGCATCATTATTAAATAAACATAAAATGTAGTAGGCCATTTTATGTGCAATGCTATAGCACTGTTTGTCTGCAAGATTGATGTACGCTCCTTATTGAATTCATTCTTACTTTTCATTTTCAGTCTCTTCATTTACCTACCCTGGCTTATATTACCCACATAACTATACACTGGAGAGGTGTGACCGAGAGCTAGGGTAAGCCTGTGTAGTGTAACTAAACGTTTTGTAACCTTCTCGGCACACTAAAAACATTTCAACGTAAGTCTACATTTCAAAGGAGAAAGAACTACATTCGGATTTGAACAACTGCGTCAACTTGCATTCTTATGTATTCAGTTGGGTAGGACTACCAACTTCATTCACCGATCCCTGGAGTCGTGTGATCACGACTCCAACTGGCTTATCAGGAAGGATCAGCTAATTAATTACACAAAATCTAACTGCTTTAACATGAAGACGGACTCAGACATCATAATGGCATGATAAGAACTCTTTCCATCTCTATGGGCCCCACTGTGTCCACAAGGCAACACAATACACAGGCAGACATTGCTGAGAACTAGAACCTGGTTTACTCAATATACTGTATATGAGAGGTCAGCTGCGGTTCAAAAACAATCAACTGTCTGGCCAGATAGAATTGACAGTGAGAGCGGCTGAATGTTAGGAGTCCATGATGTAGATGAAAAGACCATATCTCTATCAAAGTGTAATAAGAGGAAGGGGGGAGAGAAGAGGGAAGGAGAGGAGGCAGAAAGACATGTTTAATGTGCTGGCCTATCTATATGGAAATTGAGTCACTTTGGTTCCCACCCTGATGATTTTCCTTTTTTGTATCTTACTGGATTTTGATTGGCTTCTGTGAGAGCAAAGAGGAGTTCAGAGGAATGGCCCAGAGATAAGACTGGCTTTCTTATTTGGGCAAAGAGCACAATGCGGATTAGAGATTTGTATTAAATATATAGAAATAGTAGGTCTGGGATAGGACATCTGATGTTTTGTTTTTACATAAGGAAGACAATCAATTTTGCAATTGACTGCATTTTGGGATTGGCAAACAAGAAACAAAGGGATGGATGAATGGATTTGTTTTCTCCCTTGCAGCATTGTCTCTTTTTCTTTCTTTGTGGGACTGTCCAAAAAACACAAACATACAGTATGTATACTGTAAACACACAAGCACACAAGCACACACACACTTGTGTCTGTCTATTCATGTGGGTACCTAGAAACCATACCTTGACCAAGAAATGATCTTTATTCCATAGCCCTAAACATAATGCTAATCTTAACCCAAATCTTAACCCCATAACCTAACTTTTATGTCTAAATGTAATTGAACTCTAACACCAAACCCCATTTGTAATACTAGAATACCTAATTATAGTTGTTTTCTTAAATCTAACCCCTTAGCCAAAAATCACATTTTCCCTTCTGGGGACCTGCCCAAAAACCTTGGGTCATTTTCCCTTGTGGGACCTATTTTTCTATTTCTCCCTTGTGGGACCTATTTTTCCCTTGTGGGACCTATTTTTCTATCTATGTGGGGACACACAGGTCCACACATCCAAACCTACCTACCTCCAAACAATAATGTATAACAAAAAAGAATACATGTTCTGTGTCATTAATTCCCATTCCTCATCTCATGTTTACCTCCACCTTCAGGCTGATGCCCCACGACGCATGCCTGTCAGGACGTATTCAGGTCACGCTGGCTCTCTGGCTGCAGGGTTGTGTGCATCGTGGCACTGTGCTCCTGTACCTGACTATTGGAAACATTTTATGCTTCTCAGGAATGATGAAAGATTTGGGGTGCTCTCTTTCGAACCCCTATTTCATCATATCTCCATTATGGTAACATTCTGTGTGATTGGAAGTTCAATTTTACAGTAATCCTATCAGTCAACAAGTTAGATGGTATCAAGTATCGGATGCACAGTCTCTTCCCTTTTTTCCTAACCTGTTCTGCTGATATACCTACAGTATCAGTCTCTATCTGTGTGTGTGTTCACATGTACATCCCTGTTTCCAAAAATGTTGGGACGCTGCATAAAATGCAAATAAAAACAGAATGCAAAGATGTGCAAATCGTTTATCCCTATATTTAATTGAAAATATTATTTTCAATTAAATGTTATTGTTTTTGGAAGATTTTATTGTTTTTGGAAAATTTTGAATTTTGAATTGGATATCAGCAACACATTTCAGAAAAGTTGGGACAGGGACATTTTAACCACCGTGTTGCATCACCTCGTTTTCACAATACTCTGTCAGCGTTTGAAAACTGAGGAGACCAATTGCTGTAGTTTTTAAAGTGGAGTGTATTCCCATTCTTGATTCTTGATATAGGACTGCAGCTGCTCAACATTTCAGGGTCTCCTTTGCTGTATTTTTAATTTCATAATGCGCCAAATGTTTTCAATGGATGAAAGGTCTGGACTGCAGGCAGGCCTTTTTATCACCCAGACTCTTTAACTACAGAGCCATGCTGTTGTAAAACAAGCAGTGTGTGGTTTGGCATTATCCTGCGGAAATAAGCAAGGCCCTCCCTGAAAAAGACGTCTGGACGGCAGCATATGTTGCTCCAAAACCAGTATATTGTTCCGCATTTATGGTGCCTTCACAGAAGTGCAAGTCACCCTTGCCGTGTGTACTAATGCACCCCCATACCATCACGGATGCTGGCTTTTGCACTGTGCGCTGATAACAAGCTGGATGGTCCCTCTCCTCTTTAGGATGTGGCGTCCATGATTCCCAAAAGGAATCTCAAATTTAAATTTGTCAGACCACAGGACAGTTTTCCACTTCCACTTTTCAGTCCATCTTAAATGAGCTTGGGCCCAGAGAAGGCGCTGGCATTTCTGGATGTTGTTTATGTATGGTTTCTTCTTTGCATGGTTGAGTTTTAACTTGCATTCGTGGATGCTGTGACATACTGTGTTTACAGACAATAATTTTTGGAAGTATTCCTGAGTCCATGCAGTGATGTCCACTACAGAATCGTGTCTGTTTTTAATGCAGTGCCGCCTGAGGGCCCGAAGATCACGACCATCCAATATTGTTTTTTTTTGCCCTTGTCCCTTGCGTACAGAGATTACTTCGGATTCTCTGAATCTTTTAATGATATTATGTACCGTAGATGATGAGATCTCCGAACTCTTTGCAATTTTACGTTGTGATCCGTTAATCATAAATTGTGGCACTATTTGCCCGGACAATCTTTCACAGAGTGGTGAACCTCTCCCAACCTCACTTCTGACAGACCCATCCTCTCTGGAATGATCTTTTAATACCCAATCATGTTACTGACCTGTTGCCAATTGACCTGATTAGTTGTGTGATATTCCACCAGATTTCGTTTTTTAGCAGTACACAACATTTCCAGTCTTTTGGTGCCTTTGTCCTAACTTTTTTGAAACCTGTTGCTGGCATCAAATTCAAAGTAAGCATGTATTTTCCAAGAAACAATAACATTTCTCAGTTTCAACATTTTATATTTTTCCTTGGTACTATTTTCTATTGAATATACATCTCTAGAAAAAAATAAGAGACCACTGCACCTTGGTATTTCCTTTCCAAAAACGTTGAAAAGGAAAGTTTTGACTGAGGAACAGAAGCGTTCAATTAGCAGTGGTCTCTTAATTTTAACCCTTCTGTTCCTCACTCAAAACTTTCCTTTTCAACCTTTTTGGAAATGAGAGACACAGGTGCAGTGGTCTCTTAATTTTTTCCGGAGCTGTAGGATTTAAATGATTTGCACATCATTGCATTCTATTTTTCTTTACATTTTACATAGCATCCCAATGTTTTTGGAAACGTGTTTGTACTACACATATGTGCGAAAGTACACATAAGCCTGACATACGTTCAAATCCTCACCAAAACTAAGCAAAATAACTCTGTCAAGATCACCAGTGTTGCTTTTGTACACCTGGCAAACATTTTTAGTGGCATCTATAGAGCAGCTGACCAACAATATAATCTGTCTTAATATCCCAAAAACTGAGACTTCATCCCATCAACAGGAGACAGCAGCACTACAATTTTAGCTATGAAAAGCTGAGGCCTTTCGAGGCTTACTGTAAGTATGATTTATATGTACATGGTATATCCAATATTGTTTCAGTATGATATAAATCTATACTGTATATGACATAAACAATACATTGTTTCAGTATGATATAAATGTACACTGCATATGATATATACAATAACATTTTTCAGTATGATATATTTCTTGTGTCTGTGTGTGATGGTTATTTAAAGGGAGCTGTATGGATTTTCTCCCTCATTCAACTTAATGGTAAATCAATAACCCAGCTAGACTCGGAGACCTCATGCCTCTCATAGACATATCTTCTAAATGAGAGACAAAATTGAAATGGAAAACAAAACCAAAAAAAGGAAAAACATAGATGTGTTAATTTGTATAATGGCTGCAATTATTATTTTCTTCCATTTTAGTACAGCTGAGAACCAATTTCACTCTATGTATAATTGGTTGGATAATTGAAACATGATAAGTACATACCTGAATGACGCTTCTGTGTGTGCATTTTTTTGGCAATGTGTGTATCGTTAAGTGTTTGGTTACGTTCAAGGTTATGTGTTTGTTTGTGTGTATGGTTAAGTGTGTGGTTATGTGTATGGCTAAGTGTGTGGTAATGTGTGTGGTTATGTTTATGGATATGTGTGTGGTTATGTGTATGGTTAAGTGTGTGGTTATGTGTATGGCTAAGTGTTTGGTTATGTGTGTGGTTATGTTTATGGATATGTGTGTGGTTATGTGTATGGTTAAGTGTGTGGTTATGTGTATGGCTAAGTGTGTGGTTATGTGTATGGTTATGTTTATGGTTATGTGTATGTCTTTGTGTGTGTTTATGTTAGTGGTTATGTGTGTGGTTATGTTTATGGCTATGTGTGTGGTTATGGTTATGTGCATGGTTATTTTTATGGTTTATGTATGGTTATATTTGTGGTTATGTATATGTATGCATGCAATCAAAGGTTAGTGCATTTGTGTTCACTTGAATAGATAAGTGTGTCCAAACTTTTGACTGGTACTGTATGAGTGTATGTGCCTGTATGTGTGTTTGCATGTTTGCACAGTTAATTTAATTTGTGTGTTTCCCATGGGGAACCCTTTCTGTCATCCGACATAATGTCTGGACCTGGAGATTCCCATTGGCCAGAGAAAGGCACGGGAGGATGGACAGATTGTAATCATGACTTATGGAGGGCAGCAGGGATGAAATATATCACAGGAACAGGAGACCCGCCCATACTGGAAAACAGAACCACACAAACAAAGAAACCCAGGAGAGGAGAAGAACCAGGGCACAGTACTCAGTGGCCTATAAAGAGAGATGGATTGTCTCTGAGAGGACAACACTTTTCATTTCCAGTCTTTTCTTGTCTGTCAACAATAACCTGCACCTACCCACACTTGAGTGAGTCAGTCACCTCACTCACCCTCATGGAACCTCTGGGGCCAAGGAAATCCACTACAGTCTAGGAATCACCTCAACAGCTGATGCTGGGTCACCTTTTCCCCTTCTTCTCTCTCTTAGATAGCTTGTGCCCAGAAATATTTGTGATGTTAAGCTAACTCATATGATCATTGCCATGCCAACCACCACATCAGCTAGTTGTAGAGCAAAACTGGTCTGGGACCAGGTTAAGGAGGTGAAAGGTGTGAATGAAAAATGACTCCGGAGGATTCAAATACTATAATTCAGATTGCAGCTGTGTCATTAACAATTCCAATTCAAACCAGCCAGACATTGCCCCTCTAATTGTTTGTCCTATGTCCACATTGAAAAGTCCTGTCCTGGGCCACTCTCTAGCCAGGCTATCTGATTTCTGGAGTTCCTTCTTAGAAGGTCTCTTCACATCCAGAAAATAAGAGACAAAAATAGATGATGCAATTTCATTGGGATTCTCTGTAATGGGATTTGACATGGAGAAAGAAAAATGCCCTCTAACATTTCCTTCTTTAGAATCATATGTTCCCCATACCACTGAAGCTCCACTGAATTTAATTAAATGTTGACAACGTTATTGGCAGCATAAAATAATGTACATGTCCATGTCTGAATGCGAGAGGGTACAGTCCTCTTCTTGCATTCTACGCCACAAGCCACAGGGTGTGCCTCACACCTTTGCAACCAACACCCTTCTGCAGGTGTATGCACATGCATGTGTGTACATAGACATACACAGTGTTAGGGCTGAAGCCTATGGCAATTACACACAAACTCACATATTTTATTTAAACGCAGACGGTAATTGAAAACCGCAAGACCGCGGGTTATGGATGAAGACAGTAAAATAGTAAAAATAATCACCAAAACCATAGGCTATTCGTTAATGCATTTTTATTTTGTTGAAGCTTTACTTTTATGTTGAAAAACATAATCAAATAGCGGGAGTTCAAGTAATGGTTACAAACACCTTTTTATTTAGTCTGCATTACAACTGTCGAATATCCTCTTTTCAACTGTCTTCGATGCTCTAGCAGCAGCTGTGCAGGGGGGCGTGGGTGGAGTAGCGATGGGAAGCCCATAAGCTGTCTTTGGAAGATAAGTTAGAAAGGGTATAGGCCTACTTGAAATCCCGCGACTGACATTTATTCCATAAAATGTACATGGCATATACCACAATCAACAGTGGTCACTAATTTTGTGTCAGAGCATACGTTTTCATGTAGATAGCCTAATCGTTATTTCAGAAAGTTCTGTCAAATCGCTTTAGAGGGAGCAACCCTCTGACGCTGGCCTCGCGCTAGCTCGACCCTGCTCTCCCTGAAAGATTTGCCTACATTGAGAGTACAACAATTAGACTTAAAGCGATTTATGAATTTAGACACATCGTGGATATTAGTTGTTATTTCCTTTTAAATATACCTATATAACTAAGAATTTTTTTAAAAGATCGTAATCTCTGACTATTTGATGGCAATTTGATGTGTAATATTTTCCTTTTCAATAGCCTAGATTAAGCTGTGTTTTTCTTTCTATTTGAATTGTTATCCATTGCACCTTCATTGCTGTGTTGAGTCATCTAACCTATAGCCTACTTTTTATAAAACCGAAAGTTGCATGTATGTATTTTAAGTTATGTATATACAGCTCTGGAAAAAATTAAGAGACCACTCCTAATTTTTCTTAAATCAGCATCTCTACATGTATGGCAGCCATACATGGTACTGATTAGGTGATTACCTGAACCAAATCTAATTTAATGAAGAAAAGTATAACTTCACTATCCTCTTGCAATAGGACCAGCTGGTTGGCAAAAACAGTGCAAGTAGTACCTCAAAGGTAATTTGAATAAAAAAATTACTATTCAGTATGACAAAAGAGTTGAAAAGAAAAGCTTTGAGTGAGGAAAAGAAGGGTTCAATTCGGGCTTTACTGGCAGAGGGATACAGTGAGCGTCAGGTTGCTTCCATCCTGAAAATTTCAAAGACGGCGGTTCATAAGAACAAGGTCAGGCAACAGACATTGGGGTCAACAATGCTACAGACTGGCAGAGGGCGAAAACGACTGTCCACTGACCAAGATGACTGTCAACTCATGCGAATGTCACTCAACAACCATAGGATGACATCAAGTGACCTACAAAAAGAATGGCAAACAGCAGCTGGGGTGAAGTGCACGGCGAGGACGGTTCGAAACAGGCTCCTAGGGGCAGGGCTGAAGTCATGCAAAGCTAGAAAAAAGCCCTTCATCAATGAGAAGCAAAGAAGAGCCAGGCTGAAGTTTGCAAAAGACCATAAGGATTGGACCGTAGAGAAATGGAGTAAGGTAATCTCTGACGAGTCAAATTTTCAGCTTTGCCCAACACCTTGTCGTCTAATGTTTAGACGGAGACCTGGAGAGGCCTACAAGCCACAGTGTCTCGCACCCACTGTGAAATTTGGTGGAGGATCGGTGATGATCTGGGGATGCTTCAGCAAGGCTGGAATCGGGCAGATTTGTCTTTGTGAAGGACGCATGAATCAAGCCACGTACAAGGTTATCCTGGAAGAACACCTGCTTCCTTCTGCTCTGACAATGTTCCCCAACTCTGAGAATTGCTTTTTCCAGCAGGACAATGCTCCATGCCACACAGCCATGTCAATCAAGGTGTGGATGGAGGACCACCAGATCAAGACCCTGTCATGGCCAGCCCAATCGCCATACCTGAACCCCATTGAAAACCTCTGGAATTTAATCAAGAGGAAGATGGATGGTCACAAGCCATCAAACAAAGCTGTGCGACTTTAATTTTTGAGCCAGGAGTGGCATAAAGTCACCCAACAGCAATGTGACAGACTGGTGGAGAGCATGCCAAGATGCATGAAAGCTGTGATTAAAAATCAGGGTTATTCCACCAAATATTGATTTCTGAACTCTTCCTAAGTTAAAACATTAGTATTTTGTTGTTGAAATTGAATATGAATTTGCTTTCTTTGCATTATTTGAGGTCTGAAAACAATACATTTTTTTGTTTATTTTGACCAATTGTTATTTTCTACAAATAAATAATCTAAATGACAATATTTTTATTTGGAATTTGGGAGAATTGTTGTCAGTAGTTTATAGAATAAAACAAAACTGTTAATTTTATTCAAACACATACCTATGAATAGTAAAAACAGAGAAACTGATAATTTTGCAGTGGTCTCTTAATTTTTTCCAGACCTGTATATTTGCTATTAGAGCTGAGATGATCGTGTGCCTATTCAGAAAGTTTCCTGAAGTAGCCTGTGTGTCCGGACCCAATAATACCCAAAGGTTGTGCACTAATTTAATCATATTTTAAAATCCTTTTTTCGCTTTTTTAAGCAAGAATTCTGACCACAGTAGGCCTGGTGATAGGTATTTTACAGAAGAACGGCTGTAAGCCAACATTTGGAACTGAATCGCTTTGGTGAGAGAGCCCACAGCCGCGGGAAGCTAGAGATTTGACCTGAGAAACCGCTATTTCTGCTATGCTATTTTGCTTCCCTCATTAACCACGTTGCCAGAACATGTGCGCACGAAATCAGCGTATTGTGAGATAGCTATGAATTTATTTGAAGGCATATTTCACGATCTGCTGTAGCCTCCAAGCCGGCTATGTGATATAATACTTTATGGATATAGTATGATGCATTCACAATTCACATAATTAAAAATGGATTAAAAACAGTTTAATCATTTTTCAGCAGGTGTTTGCCTGGTTGAGGCAAACACCTGCAAGCAATATTGGTACTTACCAAATATAATTTTACAAAAAGTAACCTAGATAAATAGAATATATTTACTGTCTTTTTATATTATGATAATATATAGCGATGCAATAAAACTACTGTTGTGGCCAGACAGATGACCTTGTATCTGGGTTAGGTTACATTGGCTATATTGATTTCATCGCAGCAGAAATGATGGAAGAAAAGTAATTATGATTGTCACATACAGAATGAGTTTGAAATTAAACACTCCCTTGTGGGCATTCTGGTCTCAGTATGAGACGCAAGAATTACATTCAACCTTATAAGGACAAAAAGCAGATAGCAGTTGAACAGCCTCCCTATCAGGAAGTAGTTAGACTTAAGCGATTGTAACCTTTCAAATATGTATGCTATGCTTTATAACTGCTTACTGTCAATGCTAATTATACTGGGGTTGTTGTGCTTAATCAGCTGAATTGAGTCAGTAACCACAGCAGATTCATGAACAGCCCTTTGTCAATTATCTTCATTTACAGTAGCTTAGTATTGTTATACTATTTGCTTGACAACAAAATAAATTGAACATTTTGTCTCCTAATATTTTATATATTTAGAAAAGATTCAACGTTATTGTAATTGAACAGCACGAGTACAGTACAATGAAATGTAATTTGCATCTAATCAGAAATGCAAATAGAAGAGGGCAGGAAATTTACAAGTATTAAGTATAGTGTATGTTATAGTGGAATGTATAGATGTGCAATGAAGGCAAATAAAGTGCAAATGGCAATTCTAAATGAGCTAGGAAGGCAAATAGTGGAGAGCAGAAAATGTACAAGTATATGCATATTAAATGCATGTACAAGTGGGAATTGAATAGTTGTGCGATGAGATGAATGCAAGTACAAATGGCAATTCTGACTGTGCGATCGAGCAAGTTGGAGGTGTAAGGTACTCTGTGCTGAAAATACATATATATATACAGCAGTCTGTATTGCAGTCTAATACAGCATTTCTTTTAACACTAGATTTACATAATGCTACATATTATAAATACACCCAACTATGCTTCACAAAGTAATACATTGCTTTGATTCCTCTCCTAGATGCATCCAATGTCATATGTTTACATTCAGGAGCTTCCTTCCTCATTACACTGCTTTTAAATGACGCACGGCAATCTGCACAATATCACAGAGAGAAGGCCAACAAGCTTATTTTGTTCACATTAAAAACAGTGCAGACTCACCAGATCTTCAGTCCTGAATCCCCACGCAGGAAAAACTCACATGAGGTGGGAATTCACACACACACGCACACACGCACGCTCCATGAGCACATTAAAATGCACTACGGAAAATGAGATTGGTGAAGCCCTATGAAAAACGATGCGGGTAATCATCTATTTCCTCAGTTTATCTACAGAGGATTTGGAGGAGGTTTTAAGGTTTTCCACACCGTGAAGCCTCCAGCCTTCATTGTACTTAGCATTAATATTCATGCTTATTCTTTCTCTGTCTCTCTCTCACACAAACACTATTCACTTTTTTGTGGATTCCATGACCTTTATAGTGAGTTGTATGGTTTTTGAAAATACACAGTATGTCTTGATCTTACCACTGTGTTTGGTTGTTGTACAGCATGAACATACAGTAGGTTTGAGCTTGGTCAGGCATATTTAGTGTCAGGCATAAAAGGTGAGTCAAAATGAAAGAGAGAGAGATATCTTGTTTTACATCTTGTTCTTTGGTTTCTATTGAAGTTCCTGAGGGGGGGCAGAAAGACAGAAAAAGAAAGAGATGACTCATCACTCTAGTGATTAGCCTCTGTTACTATGGGCTCGGAGAACCATTCAAATCCATTCTGGCCAACACACTTAACATCAGCAACATTTTACCCCAGCCAAATCTTTCCTCACAAAGTTGTTCCCTATTCAAAACAAAATTAAATCCTCAACAAAATCTCTCTCTCCCTGTTTGTGTGTGCCTCAGGCTAGTCATCAGAAACACAGTGAGGTAGGGAGACTGAGATCCAGATGTAGCTTCTGCCTATATATGTCAAAAGCCATCTGTGTACCTTAACTGCACTTTGCTTTGCTGTGGCCTGCTGTTACTCTACAAAGAGTGAAACCACACTGTCACAGAAAGATAGAGGGAGGGCTCACAGGCCAAGGCGACATATATCTGCAATGAAATGCAACAGCAGTATAGCTGAGGGTTTTTTGGGACTACAAGCACTGTAGTTATTTAGAGTTGGTTGGCAAGGGTAATTCAACTGGATGATAACGCAGGCTTTTTGACAAACTTACAAAAAAAAAAAAAAATTTCAAACCAAAAAAAAAACTAGCTCTCAATATACTGCATAGGCAAACACCCGCACCTCATATACACCTCCATGGAACTTGATGTTACTCCAAGCCGACAAACCACCACCCTTCAAGCTCATAAAATGTGTCTGCACACACGCTATTTCTCTCTCGCTCTCTCTCTTCTGCCTTTCACATGCAAATCACTGTTTAATCTCAGTACCAATAGAGAACCATGGCAACAGAGACAGCCCTAATGAGGCAGAGGCTCAGGTTAAGAGCTGGCTTCATGTTGCCACCACACTCACATTCAATCAACAGCTTATGTACAGTGCCTTTCGTAAAGTATTCAGACCTCTTCACTTTATTCACTTTTTGTTGTGTTGTAGATTTAATGTATAATTCCTTAAATACATTTTTGCCATAAATCTAGACACAATACCCAATAATGACAAAGCAAAACAAACGTTTTTAGAAATTTGTGCCCAATTCATCAAAAATAACAAACTGAAATATCTTATGAACTGTACATAAGTATTTAGACACTTCATTCATTACTTGGTAGAAGCTCCTTTGGCGGTGATCAAAGCTTCAAGTATTCTTACGTATGCCTCTACCAGCTTTGCACACCTGGATTTGGGCAGTTTCTCTTTTGTGATCTTCTCAATCTTTTTCAGACTAGATATGGAGTGTCGGTGAACTGCGATCTTCAGGACCCTCTCACAGATTTTCAATGGGTTCAATTCTGGGCTTTGGCTGGGCCACCCATGTACATTCACAGACATAAGAAGCAGAACCCACTCCAGCGTTGTCTTGGCTGTAAGCTTTGGGTCATTGTTGTGCTGAATAAATATTCTTGCCCCCAACCTGAGGTCCGGTGAGCTCAGGATCAGATTTTCTTTAAGGACCTCTTAAATTCTGATCTGTATCCCAGTACCTGTTGCTGAAAAGCATCCCAATAGCATGATGCTGCCACCACCATGATTCACCGTAGGGATGGGATTAGCCAGGTAATACGACCAGAAAATGTTTTCATGCTTCAGTCTTTCAGATGGCATGTCTAGCCACTTTACCATTAAGGCCTGATTGAAGGAGTGCTGCAGAGATGTTATCCTTCTGTCAGGTTCACCCATCTCTGCAGAAAAAACTCAGAAGCACAGTGAGTGGAAATTGGAATCTTGGTCACTTGACTGACAATAAATACATTTATTTTTAATAAATGAGCAAAATTATCTAAAAACAGGGTTTTTTTTGTCATTATGGGATATTTTATGTAGACTTATGGCAAAATATATATTTATATCATTATGAATTAAGTCCGTAACAAAACATGGAGAAAGTGAAGTGGTTGAAAAACTTTCCACATGGACTGTATGGAAATACTGCAATTCCACTAATACTGCAGATATACAGTGTCCATCATAAATTGGCAAAATTTCAAAATGTGCATGATCACACACACACACACACACACATCAAATTGAAAAATATGTTTGGTAGCTATCTGTAGTTGGCGTCAATATATTTTTGAACAGGTGATTTGATTATGTTGAAATGCAAACTTAAAATGTTGCTGGAAAAGTGGAGGCACGTCTTTGTTATCTTACAAGCGTTGTAACTTGGTTTTAAATTAACAGCACTAGCAGTTTAGTACTTGTTTTGCCAAAGAAAAAAAATGCTCAAGGTCCTATCTTTGTATATCTTTGTAATCACTGACTGAAAGTGGTAACACTAATGACAAAGAATGGACAGATTATGGTATATAAAAAAAGTATATATTTTTTATACTTTTGTTTTTATTAATCTTTTTAATGTATTAAATTATTGCGTGCACTACAGCTCCATACCATCCTCTGCCACCTCCAAGTAGTTTACACATTGCATACAAAAATATGTTTTGCAAAGTAGAGGATAAGCTTATGTTTTTTAGTTGGATTTTGTATCAAACTGAAAGTTTCATTTGCCATGTTTTTGTAATTTCTAATAACATTTCTGTTCAATCAATAAAACATGTATATTGCTATTACAGATACCCAGCCCACAACCCCAAGGACCAAACAATATGATTACCAAATAATATGTTATGATCATTATAATTTTAAAGCTTTTTTGTATTGTATGTAAGTTAACACTGCAATTCATGAATGTGGTATTAATGTGGGGCAAGAATAACATTATGCATCAACATTACAATCACAGTTCCCTGCAACTCCTGCCACTATCCTGTCAGTCCACTGTCTCTGCAGAGATGTTCTCCACCAGTTTCATGCAAAATATTTCTTATCACGTAGGACATAAGAACAGATGGCCACCCATCACACCACAGTTTTACTTGCCAGGGAATATAAACACAACACCCTAACCTCATTCCTACAGTCTGCTGGGTGTATTCGCCACTGTCCTAATTATCAGGCAATCGTCATAGAGACCTGTAAACAAACACCCTTAATAATGAAAATAACTTGCATAGGTGTGTGTATATCTGTATGTATGTGTGCATGACAGGTATTTGTTTACATGTCATGCGCCATGTGATGCGCCATGTGAATACATTTTTTTACTGCATCAGTCAAGATACACGTTCATTTTTAAATGCATTTCCTGGTGCACATGTTGGTTATATTCTGATGACAAAGCATTCTCTTTTTCTTACACAGACACACACACACACACCACAAACTCTTTCCCTTACTCCCACTCATGCGAGCATCTGTTTGCCAAATCTTTCTAAATTGATCAATCAAAGGGAAATCAATGACATTTGGACATCTTGGAATGTGTCCAGAAGTCAATGCGAAACCGTAAATCCTTTAGTTTACAGGGTCCCAAGGCTCACAACTAATAAAACACATTAATTTATAGCCAGTGGAGGAAGGGAAGTAAAGGGGTGTGGAAATGAAATATGAGTGGGTAATCACAGGCTGCTAAGTCTTCCTGATGCCGGGCAGGTTGGAATTCTACAAATGCGGAACCCTGCAGAACATTGAGATTCAAAGAGTGTAAATGTTTCACTGAGAAGCACTAATTGATAAAATAAACAAATAGATAAGGACAGTATGCTTTTTATAATACAATTTAACTAAGGTGCGGATTATACAACTCATATTTATATTGTGCTTACACTGAATACGTTATACTGGCTCTGCTTAACTGGCATACGTACACTCAAGTATACAGTTTTCCCATAAAGACACATAGATGCAAAAACGCTATATATGCTGTCTGTATATATTATGATTACTAGTGCTGTCCTGCTGCTATTATTATTATAATAATATTATAATAAGAGTTAATAAAGACACTTACTAGGAACTTGCAAGTACAAATTTTGTTGTCTACTTTGCCTTTTATATTCTATGCATATGATCATTCAACCTGAAACTGAAAACCCAAATTAACTAACACATTCAGTATTAATTATTATTATTACTTATCTAGGTCTTACTTATCCAACATACCAAACTAAGGAGCATGAACCTGTTTTGTTGTGAAACTGAAATTCCCTTTAGATAATTTATTATGGAGCTCACTCCCCAACTCATCCCAAATCCATTTAAAAAAGATTTCATGACAATAATCTCATTCGACATCCCTTTCCTCACCGCCCTGAAACCTTCTCCCTTTGGATAATGCACCATCCAACACTGACCATTCATCATCCACCTCGTAGTGCGTTTGCGTTTATTGTACATGGAGCTCATGGACTCATCCCACTCCACATACATCATAATTCACTACAGATAAGGAAGTGCTTGTATCCCCAGAAAGAAATGACACATAAAAAAGATGCTTGAGCCCACTTGTACAATACAAATCAGAGGTGTGAAAATCTCCCCCCTCAATCCAGAAATCAGAGAGCCAGAAAGAGGGTTATGGGGCTGTCAGTGCTAAGCCTTTTGTCCCTGATGCATCATCACAGTGTAGAGCATACAAAACATGCTGCTGTGTCTTCTGTTACTCTGTTGATGAAACCCCCTTTCAGTTCTCAGCGCACCATGTCAGTCCATAAACTACTGAAACGAACAAAATCTGTTAGCCACATGCTACTCTACACCAGTAATCACGGCTGCGCGAGTGACGACGCGAACAGCAGAATTTTCATTTAACAATGCAATCTTTTAGAGTTAAATGGTTGATGTGCTGAAATTAGCATCAGAGGCTGAATACACACTGGCACATCATAAGCCTCTAAACAGTGGAGGGGTATGCTAATCCTAACATCTGCATGAATACACACATTTATAACACTCAAGAGTTGTATTCAGTAGGCACAATGAAGAGAAAACCATTTAAGATGATTGTGTACCTCCTCAGTTAATTTGTTCCTAATTCCATGCCTTTGAACATGAAAGTATGGGTTTCCTGCAGACATTGTGAAGACAATAGCAGTGAGCTGGCTGGGTTACTGAAGAGCACAGTTATGTGTGACGGCTGGCAGGGAGGTGAGTGGGTCACTGTTCACTGTTCCAGCTCTGAGCTAAACATAGACCCAGACGATTACAAGTTCACCCTTTAGGGAATGGAGCTGGTGGAGAGTGAAAATAAGAGGGAGATGTTGAGAGGAGGGAAGGAGAGGGAGAGAAATATATACCGGCATAAGGGAAAGGAGAGGGAGGAGAGAGAGGGATATGAAGGGAAAGAGGGAACGAGAAGGAAGGAATGAGAGTGAGTCAGAATGGAATGGGGAGGAAGGACAATAGGATGAGTCATTGTAATGGCTGTAATAGTAGAATGAATGAAATGGGGTTTAAACCTTTCCGTCCACTGCATTCCAGCCATTAAAATGAACCCCATCCATTGATTTCTCCAATCCTAAGCCTTCACTGGATGAGTTAGAGAGGTTTAAAGATCTTTCATCCACACACTTCAGATTCAGAAGCATGAACGATTTATATGTATGTAAATATAGATACACATACAGCAGTACATATTCCATTTAGCAGATGCCTTCACCTCAAATGTGCATACATTTTACATAGGGGTATCCTGGGAATTGAATCCACAAACCTGGCGAGACAAGGCCAATGCTCAAGCAACTGAGAAACCGAAGATCACCATTCAATTCAGCCATCGCAGTGTTCAGTTCTATTGGGAGAACAAACACCCCATAGCTAGAAAACGTATTGTTGCCTTACTCCAGTGCTCTCTCTCATGAACACACAAGGCGAGACAAAGGAAGAGACAAGATGCTTCAAACATGGTGTGACAGTTTGGACCTGCTCCAGTCACCACCAACCAAGAAGTCAGAGAGGCTGGTGTGACTCGAATGCTTGGAATTATTCTCTTGACATTTCACCATGATGTCGTGACTGTGGTAGGGACCCAGCAGAATCACAACAATCAAATACCCCCCCATCCAAATCTGCTGGTCCAGTGTGAGGTACAGACATTAAAACAGCAACGACATTTGATGTGTAATCCTACTGTTACGCCTTTCTGCCTGTCCACCTGTCAGTCTGATGGGGAGAAGAAAACAATCTTTGCAATGAGTGCATTCCTTTTCCTACCAGGGAAACGTGGAAAAAGTGTCTTTCAACATCTATCGTCACCCTGTTTATAAAATGTTTCATTGTTTGTCTCTTTGGTCTGCCTCCAGCTTAAACTTGCTCTGTGTTGTATCACCCACCAAATTAGAGCTCTGGTCAGGAATAGTGCACTACAAAGGGACCAGAGAGTCATTAAAGATGTAGACAGTGCTTCTACACCACATCTGTCTGTGTACTTCCAGACAGATTCAAGAGAGGTAGAAATGAAACAAAGCGCAGAATTGACTTTTTTTTTTTAGAGTGAAAGACAACAAGGTTTATTATATCTACATAAAATATTTAGAGCTGAGATAATTGGCTTTATAGTTATGGAGTGGATGGCTTTGAAAACATGGGTCGGTGTGCTGAGTAGACTCCCTGTGAAGGGTTTCTAATGACAGAACAATGCTACTGTTGGTATGACACAGAGGGGGACAACATTACCTGATAACCACCCAACCAAGAGGGTATCTGTACAGAGGAAAAGAAAGGGGATAAGGAGGGAGAGGGGGGTGTGATAAATGGAGAGACAGTGATAGATTAGATAGATAGACAGACAGACAGACAGACAGACAGACAGACAGACAGACAGACGATGATGATGATGATGATGATGATGATGATAGATAGATAGATAGACAGACAGACAGTGTCTGTCAGATAGATAGATAGACAGACAGACAGACAGATAGATAGATAGATAGATAGATAGATAGATAGATAGATGACAGGCATGTTGAAAGGAGAGAGTGATTTGGAAAAAGAGAGGAAGAAAGGACAGAATACACAAGAGTCACTGTTTATTTCTAAGAAAGATAGATAGAGGGAGAGAGAGAGAGCGAGGGAGGGAGGGACAAAGAGAGGGAGAGAGACAGAGACAGCATGAGGCAGATCAGCCACTGAACAAGCAGACTGCACGCCGTCCTCCATTTCCCCAAAGAACATCCCTCCCTGCTGCTGCCCCCAACTGTGAGCAACACAGCACACAGCCCAACTCTGGGGGAGGGGAACGGAGATGGAAAGACGGAGGATTGGAAGAGAGTAGGAAAGATGAAGAGGCAAAGAAAAGGGAAGAGAGAGCATAAAGAAAAGGGAAGGAGAGATGGTATCAGAAGGAAGTAAGAGAGATGGAAGGAATATGAGAGATAACAAGAGACTTGGGAATGAATGAATATCCAGTAACCACATTCCAGGAGAAGTGGCAAATGAGCATTATTCCAGCACAGTGAAAAGGAGTTGCTGGAAGGATGGGTTTAAGTCCACACCCGTTTCTCCTCACCACTGAAATAACATCAACATCCACCACCTGACTCAGCACAATCCCACGCACAAACAAACACACACACACACACACACACACACTCATTTCCAAATAAATGACCTTTTAAAAAGAAACTGAAGGCTTTTCTGAACACCGCTTACACACCAACAGCACCACCTCATCCTCCACCATCCATCCCCACCAGCAACACAGCAACAGTCGACAGCTGGAGCTATCAAATCAAATCCTGAGAGACTTCCTCCTTCAGATGTGATTGAGATGTGGGGCTTTACATTCTGGTCTGACTGCCAGGGATCCACGGCGGGGAATGGGACATTACTTAGAGCTGCTGCTGCCTTACAAGGTAAAGCCCTCTCTCAGCCAGAGTGGGGGAGGTAGGAGGCAGCTTTCAATTATCTGTGACAAAGACCAAATTAAGGCACCTGGCTTTTTCAATATGGTTTGTCATAATATCGTTTCCTGGGATCAAAATCAATTTTCATGTGATTCAGAAACAGTGATACTGAAAAAATGTCCTGGTTCAAATGATGTATGGTATTTCACAGAAATGTGGAACTAATATTTGGATTGAGTGAATTACTAACCCCATAATAAATAAATATATAATTATAAAATTGGGAGAGTAAAAATACATGACAGATTATTGGATAACTTTTACTTATAATAAATAAGTAAAATGACAGTGTTCAGTCACAGTCAGTATTGAACAGTGAAAGTCACAGAGAGGTCAGAGCTGTACAGCTACAGCAGACAAGAACAATTAGTCTGAATGTTTCTTAGAGGAAAAAGCAGAATTTTGACTGCTTCTTAGTTAATAATTATGTGGATGGACTGACTAGCCAAGTGCACACGCCTGCACAGACTGAACAGACCGCAGGGGAAGCAGACACACTAGTGGTTGGAGTGTTTGATCAGTAACCTGGTCCAAACGTTCAATAGCTTGCCACCTAGAACCGTGAACACATTATTTCTGTTATTGTCCTTGTAGACTGTAGAGGGATGCAATTTCAAATATCCCCTTTAAATAACAGCCAATCAGTGTATGTCCTTAGGCCACAATAACATTTATTTTGTCAATATTTTAAAGTAAGTTCATCCCTTTGAAAGTTCTTGTTGTGATTATGCAAGAACATAGCTTCATTAATCCTCACATTTCTTACAGTGACAACGGAACAATGATCACTAATAATGAGGGGAGAAAACAACACTACCAGCATATTTCTCAGTGTATTTGTCCAAATAAAGTAAAGCAGTGTTCACTTTGTTGGATTTTTTATATTCAGCAAAATAGGCTTTTTTTTTTTATCATCTCAGCGAGATTAAGGTGATACATTACCTTTATTCCTTAATCTATCTGAGGCCTGTGGTAACCAATCCAGATTAAAATCATTCATTATTAATGGGGCAATCCACCCTGCCAAAAAAACAAATCATGGAACTACTATGGATTTCATAAACACATATCAGTGGGTAGCATATTATTTCACCATCCTTTAACCCTTTATGTTGTTTATCTGTTTAATCTGTGAAATCAGGAAATCATGTAGTAACATCTAATTTCTCTACTTATTCTGGTTAACACTTTTCAAACAATTACCAGTGCTTACTTTCTGTATAGAATTAATTTGGTTTTAGTTACCTTAAAGTACACTGTGCAGTGATTAATCTTCCTCTAATGGATCGCTTAAAGTGGTCACGATGTTGTTTCATGTCCCCCTAGACATTTATCTAGTGTCCATTTGGACATCATTGTTTAGCAGTCAATGCAATTCCAGTCGTATTAACAATTCATAATAGTTTTTATACATTTTTTTCTCATTTCATTTAAAAAAAGTCATGCACATCTCTCTCCATGAGAGTTTTTGCATTCAACAGTGATTTCTTGCAATGTTAATTTTGAACTCTAGATTACTGCATTTAAACTGTGATGTAATGTTAGTTCTACATAAACATTTTAAGATAATCATTAGCCTTATTAATGATACAGTAAATGCATACCTCCATTGCTTTGATGCACATCTATATAATTTTTTAGCTAGAGATTATTTTATTCATGGATTGAGCTACTTCTTGATGAAATGACAGTCAGCTGTTCAATTCACACAAAATGACCTATGAGCAATCCATGCCTGGAAGTATATATAGTATTCATTAATTATCTCAAAAAGAGATATAATCCCTTTGTGAACTGCAAAGAAGCATTGAAGCGCTCAAAGGTTTGTTGAGGTATTATGGTTTCACATCACCCCTTTTGATGTTTGTATAGTTGAACTATTCCAGGTTTTTATAGTCTAAATACATATTTGAGTAATATTCAAAACAACAAATATATTGCACCAACACCCCAAAATTCCTAATCGCCAGTTGAAAGGTTTACACCATTTGAAGAGCCTAAAAGAGGGACCAGAAAAACCAACACCTCTCCAATGTGAATGTTCTCTAACTGAGCTAGCTTGCTCTTTCTCCAACATTCATATAGGGCCCTGGCTGCATAATGCACTTTCGACCCCTCACAGCAACCAAGACCTTGCCGTGCCTCGTCTGTGTCGGGTAATCCATTGAGCTGCTGAATAAAAAAGTGCTGACTGTGCCCTTTCCCATCCTAATCCAGGGTTGTGGGCCCTGCCAGAATAATCCTGGATTAAAGAGCTGCTCCCTATGGAGCTACCAGGGTCTCCAAACGGGGCTGATTGTACACAGCTGCACCTCAGGCACTGGCTTTACCCCCTCACAGTCACTCGCAGAGGAACAGAGGGCAGACAATCAATCCAATAACACAGACAAACACAGGCTTATTAGACAAAATGGCATCAAACCCCAGCCAAGGCAGGCAGTCAGGCAGTTGCCTCAGGCACATTGCATTGATTCAACCAATTATGAGAGAAAAGCATGTGGAGAAGAATGATGAATGCTAATGGTTGTTAAAGATGGATAATATTGGATGATGTTTCCATACAGCCTTCCTTTAAGATCTAACAGAGGTTGGTGATGAGATTGTGAAGTGGGGCCACCAACAATGTGGGGCTACGGTCCAATGGCTGTGTGCTGCCAAAGAAAAGATGATTGCTTTCTCTGAGGTGAAAAGAACAGTAGTCATAACCTCAGGCTGGGCAGGCCACTTTAAATGTTTAATGGCATTTCCTGGGACCCTTTGGATTTATTCACACCTACAGTATGTCATGAGTGAATAAAAATAATGAGGGGCGGAGTATACTATAGAACAAGAGGACAAGAAAAGGATAAAACAAGAGAGACGGAGATGGACAATAGATTAAAAAAAAGGTGGAAAGGAGAGCTCGAAAGAATTAAAGATGGAGCTGTCCCACAGATATGGTGGTGAGCCAGTTGCCTGGGGGGGGCTTCTTCAGCAGAGGGACCACAAAAATAGGGACCACGGCATCCTTTCTAAAAAAAACCACAGGGGAGTTTCACAGGACATCAGAGAGCGACAAATCACCGCTTTAATGTCGAGGTCCTCCTGGATGTGAGTCATCGCGTGGTGGACAACAACACCAGGTGTGTCAGTACCACGAGCCTGCCAGGAATGACCACAGCAGTGCCCTGCCAGGGAAAATACATCAGAAGGAATGCATACTAGTTACCAGCAACAGATCCGAAGGCAGCCCTTTGTAGTGTACTGTATGAGTAGATGTACTGAGGAAAGATGAGACGTTATGGATGATGATGAGGGCCTCTGTCACTCACTTTGGATAATCATTAGTCAAGAGGACTGATAGTGAGTAAAATGGTGTTCTGGCACATGAATCCGTTTTCAAAGGCTTAAATTTCAATAGAACAAAAAAAAATAAAACTTGTTGCTGAAGACAACCTTAGTTAAAAAATATAAGATTGTATATGCAGCCTGTTTTTGTCCTTTATGAATTCCAATTTGAGTTTTCGTTTTGAATTATACAGTTTTATAGGAAACAGTTTTATAGGAAACAAAAAAATACAAACTTGAAACATTTGTACTGCTTCACTTCAATCCAAAATATTTACCTGAATGGTAAGTTCCAAGAAGACAATGGAATCAGTAGCCAGGTTTTCATGTAAAATGGATCACGTATTTTGTTATGATAAACATGGCCTAATATGTATCACTGGTGTTATTGTGCCTTCAGTTGCTGTGCTTGCTTGTGTCTTGTGGGATTTTAACTTGCATCATCAGCCACTTCCCATGGGCCTTGTGTAGCAACACGTATCAAGGAAGGACAGAGACTGGAGCAAATGGCTTTATACCTCCCTGGACCACTGTGGTATGGTTACATCATTCACATTATACACTACCGTTCAAAAGTTTGGGGTCACTTAGAAATGTCCTTGTTTTCCATGAAAACATACATGAAATGAGTTTGAATAGGAAATACTGCAAAATGAATAGAAAATAGTAATTCACACGTCATTCACAAAGAATCCTCAATTTGCAGCAATTATAGCCTTGCAGACCTTTGGCATTCTAGTTGTCAATTTGTTGAGGTAATCTGAAGAGATTTCGCCCCATATTCCCTGAAGTTGTATTGGCTTTATGGGCACTTCTTACGTACCATACAGTCAAGCTGCTCCCACAACAGTTCAATAGGGTTGAGATCCATTGACTGTGCTGGCCACTCCTTTATAGACAGAATACCAGATGACTACTTCTTCCCTAAATACATCTTGCAAAGTTTGGAACTGTGCTTTGGGTCATTGGCCTGTTGTAGGAGGAAACTGGCTCCAATCAAGTGACATCCATGCTATAACATGGTGTTGCAAAATGGATTGATAGCCTTCCGTCTTCAAGATCCCTTTTACCCTGTACAAATCACCCACTTTACCACTACCAAAGTACCCCCAGACCATCACATGCCGCCACCCTGTTTGACAGATGGCATCAAGCACTCCTCCAGCATCTTTTCATTTGGTCTACATCTGACAAATGTTCTTCTTTGTCATCCTCTCTGGGATGCCCTTTTTATACCCAATCATGTTACTGACCTGTTGCCAATTAATCTAATTAGTTGTAAGATGTTCGACCTGTTTTTTTTTTAGCATTACACAACTTTTCCAGTCTTTTGTTGCCCCTGTTCCAGCTTTTTTGAAACGTGTTGCTGGCATCAAATTCAAAATTGTATTTTTCCAAAAACAATAAAAATATCTTAGTTTCAACATTTGATATGTTGTCTTTGTACTATTTTTAATTAAATAAAGGGACAAAGGATTTGCACATCATTGCATTCTGTTTTTATTTGCATTTCTAGCAGCGTTCCAACTGTTTTGGAAATGGGGTTGTACCCTGGCTAGCTAGCATGCACAAATGTGTCTATGGCCAGTACAGTGGGTGCTGTTTCCACATTGAGTTGACTCTCATGGTTCCCAAACTTTTTTAGTTACTGTACCCCTTCATGTAAATTTCACTAGTAAGCCTATGGTTCCATGAGCGTGAAAGTACCCCCTGTGGAGAGGCCAAGTACCCCCAGGGGTCCAAGTCCCCCTGGTTGGGAACCATAGTGGTAAACTAATAGTTAGTTGGACCTTACAAAATCCCAAGGTATTATATAACCTAATGTGCAATCTAATGACTGTAGTTGCTTGCATTTTCTCCATGGTTGAACATAGTCATACTGTTATTTAAACACTAAATCACACTCAACAATCTGTGGAGCTGCCCAAACACCCAGATTGCTCGGGCAAATATTTCTCCATTTCTGGTGCTGTGCTAGAATTTGCTCTGAGGTGTACCATGCTGATTTCAATGCAGAGCTATGCTCTTAATCCAAGGGTGGCAGAGTGTTTTTCGTATTACGCACTGTTGGTTAAGAGACATTACAGTAATGTTTCATTGGGGATTACAGGAAATCTAAAGGCTGCAGTCCCGCCCCAGTTCTCATCGATGGCACTGAGGTGGAGCATGTGTCCAGCTTCAAATTCCTGGGTGTCCACATCTCCAAGGACTTCTCCTGGTCCCTCAACACCTCAGCCCTGGTCAAAAAGGCGGGGCAGCGCCTGTACTTCTTGAGGAGGCTGAAGAAGGCCTGTCTGTCTTCCAAGACCCTTGTGAACTTCTACCGCTGCACAATTACAGGAGTGTATAAATGTATGCTTGTTATGTTTAGATTACAAAAGAACATCTGTTAATCCGTACACAGGAAGTCACGTTCAGTCAAAGCGCGACAGTAATTAGCCAATGGCCTTACAGTACTGTGTTGTGTATTCTGAATTTCGATGTCCATAAAGTAGAGGACAACCGAAAGTTCTATGAGATGTTTGTTTGTAAGGCCGAGTAATCGAATCTGTAGCATCATGAACAAGAGACTATCAAATGCTGCAATGAACAATTGAATTACTCTCTCCCTTGACGACTGGGTACGCAATCATTATTTTACCACTATAAGAAACGGCTGATTTCTAACACAATCGTGAGTATTCTGACTAACTGCGGCACAGTGTGGTTTGGTGGTTGTTCCATAGCTGACCGGAAAGCCCTGCGACGGTTGGTGAAAACTGCCCAGCAGATCATGGGTACCCAGCTCCCAGCCATTGCAGACCTCCAGCGCAAGCGGTGTCTGCGCAGGGCACGCGGCATCATAAGGGACCTTTCACACCCATGCCACAAACTGTTTACCCTCCTCCCACCAGGCAGGCGGTACAGGTCTCTCCGTTCTCGCACCAGCAGGCTCAGGAATAGTTTCTTTCCATCTACTGTAACCCTGCTGAACTCCGTGACCCATCACTATATCCACCCTTTGTACTACTGGACACTGCCTTACAAGTCTGATAAGGTTTTAAGTTTCAGTTGTCTACAGGTATGTGTCATTGCTGCTATTCCTGTGTTTCATTTGCAAATGCTGACTTGCACCTTAAACTTAAACCTTAAACTTGCCCTCATTGCACATTGGACACTTAGAACTGCCACTGTACTTGCATTTTCAATTTTTACATGTACATGTCTACCTCGGGAACCTCATTGCTGCTATCCCTGCATTTCAGTTGCACATGCTAACCTACTCGTTCAATTTGCCTCGATTACAAATTCAGAATACCATTGAGAATTGCCACTTATACCCACACAACTATTTATCTTACTTGTACATACATTATCCTTAATACCTGTAAATGTTTTGTAAATTTGTAAATGTTCCACTTCAAATTTAGAATTGCCATATGTAATGCATTTGCATTAATTGCATATCTACACATTCCACTTGTACATACATATACTTAATGTAAATTTTTCTGCACTCCTCTATTTGCACTTCTGGTTAGACGCAAACTGCATTTTGTTGTACTGTACTTGTATTTGTTCAATGACAAAGTTGAATCTAATCTAATCTAAATCCTGCTCTCCTCAACAAGAATATATTTCCATCCACTGCAAACATCACTATTAGTTCCAAGTGTCTTTGCTCCCAAAGCAATACAACTACATCACATCATAGAGTTCTACACTCCACCATAGAGGAGCCCCTGATCATGAGTAGATCCAAGAACTGGAGCTCTGCAAAAATTAATGCTCTCGCCCCCTCTTCTCATTCCACACCAACATCCATACCTCCAACAACAAATCTGACAAGCATCTCAAGTTTGCCGATTACACCAGTTTGTTTGGTTTCATTATTGATGGCAGTCAGTCCATGCATAGTGGACAGGTCGACTAGCTGGTGGCCTGAAACAGTCACGACAACATGGGAAAAAAAACAGACAAAACAGTGGAGGTGGCGGTTGACTTCAGGAACGACTCTCCACCTGGATGGAACTGTAAATCTGTCAGTGTGAACATCAATTGTAAATTATTGTACATGACAGCCTTTTTTGCTAAAATCACTTCATCTCATATGCTCAATACTTAGTGAATTGTATTTAATAAATACAGTACCAGTCAAAAGTTTGGACCCACCTACTCCTTCAAGAGAATTTCTTTATTTTCACTATTTTCCACATTGTAGAATAATACTGAAGACATCAAAACTATGAAATACCACATATGGACTCATGTAGTGAACAAAAAAGTGTCAAACAAATCAAGATACATGTAGATTTTAGCTTCTTCAAAGTAGCCACCCTTTGCCTTGATGACAGCTTTGCACACTGCAGGCCTTCTCTCAGCCAGCTTTGTGAGTGCATACAAAAAGCACATCCTAAAATGCAGAATTTCTATTGGCCAACAAAAGGCGCACCAACCTCTCTTCCATCGGGTTCACAAAGACATTATTATCTCCCCAAAAGATGCAATGGAAGACGGCAACAAGACAAATTACTTAATAATTTAATTCTGTGTTGCAAATATTCTCTAAGTTCACTAAGTATCTGTTAAAGTGAATAAGCAGTGAATAGTGAATGGAATTGTTCTGACAGCTACATCTCTATTTATATATTTCAGATATCCCAAAATAACGTTTCTACAGCTTTTGTAAACTAGTTGACTGAAAGTGGGCAAAATGCTGTGCTTTTAGGGAGACCAAATTTCATTGCTTATTTCCTGGTTGCTAAGGTTGGACACATTACACTCAATTCCAAGTCAGAAAACAAGCACTGAATAGTGTTGGGAGTCACTGTGTCATTTATATCTCTTTTTTATAATTTTCAAATATTTAGCAACATAGTTTTGCAGCTTTAGTAAGCTGTTTAACCAAAAGCAAATTAATCTTTTCTATAAACAGTTATTAAGCTAACTTCTACAATGTGGGAGTAAATTAGGGATATAGCCTTTAAGCATTAATTAATACATTGTTTGGTGTTAACTATTAACTTAGCGAGCTACAGAACTAGTTGATTTTTGAAGAAAGTATAAACAATATTTATTCATTAAAAGTTCTCCTGCAGCACACTCTGTCCATGCAGCTAGCGTTTTAGTTGGCCTCCTAAAGGTACATAGCAATAGCAGCCAAATGCGTTTGATAACATCTATTTGCGCTCATAGATCTAATAGTTCGGGGAATTCGGCGTAGCACTATTAATTTGTATAATATTATTATTATTATTATTACATAGTATTGTTGGGTTGGATAGTTTAAACCATAATACTCTATCTATACTGTTGGCCGGTACCATAGTAACATTTGTATTTCTGAAACTACTTTGACTATATTCAAAGAACATTGTAGATCATATCTTGAGTTTAAACAAATGAACAGGAAAACAGTTAGCCTCCATTCATATTTCTTTATGGTTTTATTGAGGTTCCTGACTAGTGGCAGGGCCATTAACACCTCCACACCACACTGCCCAATCCCCTTCGATAAACAGCTCAGCCGGGGTCCACCGTAATGTTCCAAGCTCATTCTCAGCCCGGCCTGGCTCAAGGTGTGGAAGTGGGGCCCTGTAATTGATAATTAAGGGGCAATAACCCAGCGACCAATGCAGCCTCACGGTAGGGGAGCAAGGAGGGCCCAGACCCCACACTGTCACTTAAAAAAAGAGCGAAGGACAGAGGGGGAGCTGTGGGATTGCTGGCTGCAATTTAACAAGGGATGTTTGGAGGTACACATTTGTTGTTTTTACACTACAATAGTTCTATTTAGATGAACAAGACTTGATGCCAGATTTGCATCAGAGACACATCCTAAACGGGTGAAGATGGCAATAGCCACACGTCATCTTCCGAGGTTATACGGGACACTTATTCGACCGTTTTTCCCCGCAGCTACTGGGGTCTAATGAGGATGTCTTGCTCAGTGTGTATCGGAGTGGAGTGATCGGTGGTAAACAAAATGTCAGTGAGTTTATGCACCTTCCAGGTCAGTGGTCTGACCAAAGGTCATATGTTTCGCCTTACGCTGCAGTGAGTGTCTTGTTGTTAGTGTGAATCGAAAATTTTATTTACATATCACGTATATGTTATTTCAATTTACACAATTGATCTCAATTGTAGCCTAAATAGGCTCTTAGGCTGGCAGACGCACACACACACAGACACACACAAGCACAGACACATACGAGCACACAATTAACGCTGTGACACTGATGAACGTGATAAAGGAGGATCACACACAGAAGGATCACACACCCACACTGATCGGATGTTAAACCCACACTGATCGGATGTGGAATGTTAAACACACAGACAGTGTGTAAGGTACGTGTGACCATGAAGTGTCTGCACTTTATCAGTAGCAGTGTGAGGATGCTGTCATGAGTGGCAGCTGAGCTTCCACGTCTAAGATAGACCCTATTCAGTTAGACCACAGATCTTATCAATCACACAATGCTGTAAAAACTCTGTAAACCATCGCGCTTCTGTAGAATTCAGGCAAACCAGCACATGATGACGAGCACCTCTGTGGAAAGTGACATTAAAAAGAGTAGGTTAAAAAATTAGTAATTGGTGTCCCCCATGAACAAAGTATGACAGAAACAAATGATTTTGTTGGTTTTCTAGAAACAAATTTAGTTAAAAGTTGAAAGATTTTAGCATTTACGGGACAATTCCCATTCCAGAGGGTTATATTAGAGTTTTTCACACATTTTCCAATCATCCAAAATTCTCTCCAATATTTTTTAAAGGTTTTATTTTTTATTTTGCATGGTACTTGTAAACATGTAAATTATACATTTGAAGTAATAGTGGAATTATGTTTTTTCACATTATTACTTACCTGCCAGTTGTGTGTGTTACATTTGCATATGAATTCCCCCCCCCAGCCAGGGTTTGTTACAATGGGAACACTATTTTAACGTGGTGGCTTGAGCAAGCATCCAAAGTAAGAGCAGTTGCAATTTCCTGTTTGGTAAAGATCTGCAGGTTTCTCACTTAGTGTGGATGTTTATCAATATGTGAGACAACATACAGTAACTAGTATAGGAAAATGGGAATAAAATAATGTAAATAGTAACTGTAAAGCCCTTACATGCTGGGGTTGGCTGGCCTTGTCACCCACAGACTCACTCATTGGTTTTATGTACATTGCTACCTTCTTAGTTGTGCGTGTTGTAGGTACTCATCATTTACAGGACTTTATCCTGCTAACTGTCCCAAATGCACAAACTGAATTTGGATAAAGGACTTTTATGTACTCTGCCCCATTAGCTTGGAACACCTGATAAACTAGTTTTAAATTGGAAGAATTTGTCCTCTTGGTGTTTTTAAATCACTGAATAAGGTATGAGGCTGATTCCTTACCTGTCAGTGTTTTTCATTTGCTGCTTTTTATGATTGTGATTTCTATGTTTTTTTTTTATTAGAGTACTTATATTTGTCTTATGTTGTCAGTTTGAAATGCTGAAATAATGACTTGGTGGTACCTATCTTGGCCAGGACACTCTTGAAAGAGATTTTGAATCTTAATGTGCCTTTCCTGGTTAAATAAAGGTTAAATATAAAACGTGCATGTTTGCACTGACTGGGAGATTAGTTTTGAATGAAGTGTAATGATGGTAATTCATATATCTTCCACATAGTAGACAAGTCCCATGTGTAGCACCTTTAATGCTCAACAAAGGCACTAATACATGAGCTGAGAATGATGCACACTCAACAGATATGGATCATTACGTATAGCGTGGGCAGTGTGGACCTGATCTTAGACCAGCCCGAGATGTTTCATAAATACGGGCTCAGATCTTGTGTGCAATTCCTCAGTCAGCTTGCATTACCGTTTAACAGTAATGTTGTTTTGTGTAGATAAACCGCGTAGGAGTTACCCAAAGGAGGCTGTAGATAATGAGAAGTGGCATTTTATTCATTTATGAATTTATTGTCATTTCCCCTTTATCTGTTTATCTTCTCTTGAAATACATTAAGCCTGATAGGGGCTATCAATCAGCTGCTAATAGGTTGTGTAATTGGAGTCCATTCCAAGCATAGAGTTATTAGAATAAAAATATTTGACAGCACTCTAATGGGTACACTCAATATGGCCCGGCTCTACCAATAATAGATCATTGATGTGCGTGGGAATGCCTGTTCTAGTGTTTTTATTTCTATGGTTTCAACCTCAGAGGCAGTTGGGTTTCTCAGGACGCTGGGCTTTTACATAGGTTGCTTGTAGTCATACATCGAGTTGTATTCCATGTTAAACATCTTATTTGAATGCATTGATCTCTCAGGCCCACTGTTGTTATGATTAATTAATGAATCATGGCAGAAGCTGTCACACTGGTTTAGAGGAATGTGGATCAGCTCCTAAAACAATGCACTCGGGGGAAATTAGTAACTAACATCTAACATAAAACGACAAAGTCCACCGGAGTACAACTACAAATATGAAAAAATGTGATAAAACAGGTGAGAGTCTGCTTATTATGGTTTTATTATTTTGGCTAGCTACCTTTCATCATCATTTGTTATTTAGAAAGTATACCTCCCCTGTAGAAAAGGCGGTCCGCAAACAATGTTTTATATGGTTTCGACAAGATTTCAGGTTCGAACTCTACGAAAATCCCCTGTCAACACCTCTTAACTGGCATGCACTGACAGACACTGGTCCTACCTGGGTCTGGTTCATTAGCAAAAAAAGCACTGTCTTCAGTAGAAAAAAAATATTCTGGACAAATCCAGGGAGATCTTTCCCGTTTCAGTGAGTTTACTTTAATTTGGTGCTTAATGGACATGAAACTGGTTTGTTATTGAGGGAAGTTCATACCTCATCACACGCGGGTTGCTTATTTTGCTTTTAAAATAATATACAGGAGCCACACGTTTTTGCTCTGAGATGGAGATTTATTTAAAATCACCAATGTTTCAGCCTTTACCACAGCCGTCCAGCATGTTAAGGCCAGTCTTGTATGTGATGGCTACACCACAAAAGAGGCCCTCTTTTTATCAGTTGTCTGTGCATTATTATAAAACCTTACAGAGACATTGTACATTCAGTGATAACGCCAAGTCACAATCTTTAAATAATAGTGCAGAATCAATTCCTGAACCTAAAGACATGTTTCTACAAATGAGTCTGTAACATGAGCAGAAACAGTAAACACTAACATGTGAGTGAAGCAGTCAATGGAAAAATATGGATTATTAAGATACGCAAACAAATACACACACCGCTGGCCCCTTGTCATCCAATTATCTTCCAAACAATGTTCCCATCCATCGGTTTAGCTCTTTATAAAGTGGTTGGCCAAATCTAAATTCTCCAGGCATTTTCAGCGAGCAGCAGCCAAAGATGACTAATGCACTCAAGTCCTTGTAATGCATGTCAACAGCAGACGCTGAATGTTGAGCAGGAGGGAGAGAGCAGGGCAAAGCAGCTTGGAGATCCTAATGTTACCCTTTTAGCAACAATTTGAAGACATTTTCCCCTCAGAAGTGGCACTTAATCCACGGGTGGGTCATCTTAAACGTCATAATGACTCACTGATCGCAGGAAACATGCAGATCTCAATTCTCCAATTTAAAGCCTAAAGAACTAATTTATGAAATATGAAATAATTTATTTCAAATAGCTCCTCTTTGGTTGGCTTGCTTGTGCC
>JACXGI010004587.1:0-46377 GCA_016801175.1 Esox masquinongy | reverse complement strand
GTTATTTTCGGTCGAGGACTATCGACTTACAGGCCTTCTTCCCTCCTCCGCACGTCCGTGAGGAGGACGAGAGGATTCACTGTCTGTGCCCGGTGAGCGCTCTCGCCCTTTATGTAGAGCGCACCAGGTCTATCAGACTGATTCCCCAGCTGTTTATTTGCTATTTGGATTCCCGGTTGGGTCGTCCGCTTTCCAAACAGCGTCTATCCCACTGGCTTTGTGACTGCATCACTTTGGCCTATGGGGCGTCTGGTTCTGTTGTTCCGGAGGGTCTCCGTGCACACTCCACGCGGGGTGTTGCTGCCTCCTCTGCCCTTTTCCACGGGGTCAGAGTGGATGACATTTGCACCGCGGCGTCGTGGTCGTCACCTTCGGCGTTTGTGCGTTTCTATTTGCTAGACGTGTTTCCGTCTTCCCTTGTTCATTCGGTCCTCGGTGCGGCTGCCCGAGATCTCTGAACCTGTTAAGGAATCACATGCTTTGCCTTGATTCTATTCTCTCATTATCAGTGCTTACCTTGTGGCTTGTTGGCTCAGGGGTATTGTCACAGTGTACCAGTACACTTGGTGTAGGTTTGCCTCTTCCCTGGGGTGTTACCTATCATTTCATATTTATTTTTTTTGTATTCTCATGCCCCTCATCTCGTGATGTGTGGTGCATGGGTATTTTCTGTTGTGCCTGTGTGGAACGGATACGTTTCCCTCTCGCTTGAGCTCAAGATCCCTTCTCCCTGGGTTGGCTTATGTTTCATGGGCCTACACTAGGGGGATTCCATGATTACACATTCGATCATCCCTTTCTGACCGTGTCAGCTGTCGGGGATGTTTTCGCTCCACGACATATATAGTTAGTTACCGGGAATATAACTCCGGTTATATGAGTGGAGCGGAGCCCCCTAGACCTGTTGCCCTGCCGCCCCACGAGTTATGATGAATAATCTCGGGAGGGCGTTCTCTGGGCTCATGGGTCATATATAGGGGCAGGCGTGCCCTGATTGGCTGACGCATCTTGCATAATGAGTTTTCAGTACGGCCGCGGACGCGGCCAGGGTAAACCACTAGGAGCTAAAGCCGCTCTAGGGGGCTCCACTCCACTCATATAACCGGAGTTACATTCCCGGTAACTAACGCTTAGCACAATTACCATCTGCGATTTGCAGGACACGTCTGTTGTCTCGTCCGCTTGAATAGAAACGAAAAGAGCCTCCAACACCTGCTTGGCAAACTCCTCCTGGTATACACTGAACATGCACTCTAGAAGTTCATTTTGAATAGTGGTTGAGGTGCCTTTGAAGTAGGGCTGTGAATCATAATGTCGTCTGAGTCTAGGATCCCCCTCACACACTGTCTCAAAAATGCTCTTAAAAATGCCTGAGTTCAGTGAAGCTGAGGTTTCATCAAGGCCTTGCAAAGCAATTTCACATTTTCCACAATTTTTTAGGCATGTTATTGTTCTACCAAGAACATACCTGTTCTCTTCTGTTAGCTGAGTGTGGAGCTCAATAGCACGTTTGTGAGAGGCATCAATTTGAGCAGCGATGTTAGCCCTTCAAAACAAGCCTAATCTGACAGCATTTTCAATATGCGATCCATTGCTTTCATGTTTGGCCAGTCGTTCCAAAAGGTGTTTCAAATCCTTGAATCCTGTTGTAGTCCAAGTCATGTCCCCAGGCCAGCTGACAGTCTTGCCTGGGCCCGGGACAAGATAATCTTAGATGGACCCTTTAATGTCAACCCAATGTCAGTTCTGGGCCCCCCCCTACCCTGGGCCTGGGACAACAGACCCGTTTGCCCCCCCCCTATCGGCGGGCCTGAGTGTCCCCACTAAAGAGCAAGCAAGGAAAAGAAAATAGTGATCCTTTAGCTACACTGGCAGTTAGCCATGATTTTCTCTTGAACCAGTCTCGATTGAAGGCACGGTTGTTGTCCTTTCCAGATTGAATTATGTTGAAATATTCTGGTTGGTGTGGTCCCAAACATTTTATTTCTAGTTTCTGTTCTAATGACACCTTACAAAATTTCACTTTTAATAAATTGTCAACTTCATTCATTTTGCCTCGCTGTAGAAGCCTCGCTATCAGTAAGTAGTGGCTAACAAACCGGGGTAACTGACATGTGCTAGCTGGGTAGCAGTGCCAACACCATGTAAATGACATTTCATAAACATCTTGACGTAGGTCATTCTATTATGTTTTATTGGCTATGGGGGCGACATGTTCGTGCCCCACAGCTTGTTATTAAAAGCACATTGAACATGCACATCTGCTCACTAGATTGAATGAACATTGAGGGGCCGGCCCCATGCTCATCTAACGAACATTGCTAGAAGTAGCGTACTGCTACTGACCTTAGGTAGATGGTCGCCTATAGAAATAAATTTGGAATGTATCGGACAGCGCTACATTTGTTAAATGTAATAAAGCATGCAACAATTTTAGTTACAAAGAATATACACATATAAAACTTTTATTGACTTATTGATCACGTCGCGGACATAGACGTTGTGCACTCCCTAGCGCCATCTTGTGGTGGGGCCCGGCCCCACCGGCCCCAAATTTAAAGACGTCCCTGGATGGGAGTATTGTCATCCCTAAGGAGATCCTTCCTCTTGCCATCTTGATCCAAAAATCGGGGTCAACTGAGCCTGTTCAGCATTTTTTAACACGCCACAGAGCACGATAGGGTGTTAATTGCATAATTGTATCATGCAGTACACTTGTTTGGAAGCATCTGCATTCATTACGTTCCTCAACTCATGTATTCTGTTTTTTCCTGTTTCACCCGTCTATTTCTAGGGCACTAAAAACCACTTTGTAAAACTTCCCCCTTAATATCGCATCGTGATTGATGACTGATGCAACCATCTCTTCCCAATGAAAACATTTACACTAAGATTAATATTAACGTTAAAATAAAATGTCTAGTAGTTTTGCAATTATCTACAAGCCAACGTATTGTAGTCATTCGGCCTACCAACACTCCCTCGCGGGAGAATACCTAATTAACACACATCACTAACGTAGCTAAACAGTAGCCTAACTTCCACAGTTATTTCCTAAGTGAACGGATGCTTCATTGCTTCCACATCAAATGTTGCAGCGTGGAAGTGCTGTAGTGAAACGCAAGTTCGGTCCTGTATTATAGCGATTACAGACATACAACCACCAGACTATCTTTACTTTTTAGAGTGAAATGTTCGGAAACTTTGAACATGTGCGTTTTTTGCTGGGACTTTTCAAGACCGTACACAATGTTCACCACTGTTTTTAAATAGTCTCGAGGCAGTGATTTCTAATCAATTATTTTTTTGTAATGGAATTACTCGATGCATCGTGACAGCCCTAATTTAAACACGTTTTTTAAAATATAAAACAGTGTATTTGCACAATGTAAAACAACATACATGGCCATAAAAATCTGAAACAGTTGGCACGATTTATGTCGCTGTTGTATCTCCAAAACCGTTCATATGCAGGGCATTTTCTCAGCTCTAGCTAACCTGCAAGGCCCCGTGCCACGGGGGAGCTTAGCCCCATTCGGTTGACATTTAGCCCCCTTAGTTTTAGTTTAATGTAGAGATTAGTAATGTGCAGTTCGCGAACGATTCGTTCGTTTTGAACGAATCTTTTTAGTGACTCGGGACTCACGAGTCCTTTTTTCTAATGACTCGTTCAATTGTATCGTATCGAACGTTTGACAGCGGATTACTACAACATGGTCATTTGCTTCATTCCTGGTCCTCCAGCTCAGTTCTCCGATCAACTTCTATGTTCATTCGCAGAGAAAAATAGACCAAGGCAGGAACATCATAAAGACACGTTTATAACTGATAATTGAACGCAGACTATAATAATTAATATAGTTAGTTGATTACTGATGTCATGAAAAAAAGGTGAAAACAAGCACGGAGCCGCTGCCTTTGCCCAAGTAAAAAGACTCGTGAACGACTGACTCGGTCATTTTTATCGTTCAATTGAACGGTTGTTTCGTTCATTTGAATGACTGGCAGCGGAGTTACAGCCAACCACGGCATACGCTGTTAGTTTTACGTTCGCAAAGAAAAATAGACCAAGACAATAGCATAATAAAGACATGTTTGCAACAGATACTTGGACGCATAGCCGACAGTAAATAATGTAGTATTTGATTTTTGATTGTAATGATAATGATAAATCATAGAGTAAAACAAGCGTTTGCTTACGTAGAGAAGACACGTAAACAGCATTATGATGATGAGCATTGGGGGGGCAACGACTCAAATGAACGAAATGACTCGAATGAATCGAACTTTTTACTGAACGACTCGACAAGATCCGAGTCAGTAGAAAGAGTCGAACTTTCCATCACTAGTTGAGATAATGATTGCTGAAGCAAAATCTGTTGTTGGGAGCGTGTCTTCAGAGTGTGTGTGCGTAGTGGGAATTACTTTTTAGGGTTTCAATACTTTCAATCCTCTGAAGCCTAAGAGGAACAGAATTATATTTCTGTTTCAATTCAAATGTATTCATGCTGCGAACAGCCATTTATCCCAATAGTATCTCATCTCATCCCAAAGAAACACACCATTTACGTAAACCGATTTTGAGTTTGTTGGCTCAGGCCAGGTTTTTCCCCTCAATTTTCCAGTGTTGGTGAAATTGTTCCCACTGGAGCTGTTTTTTGGTTCTTCGAAGTGGAACTTGTGAGATGTCTGCTGCGGTAGCCCATGCGTGACAAAGACGAGCTGTGCGTTATAAGATGCCGTTCTTCACGCCTTTGTTGATTTGTTGATTTTTTTTGCCTGTTAGTCAGGCACATTCTTGCAATTCTCCTTCTAACTTTCTCATTAATAAACTTTTTTTTTTTTGCCTGCTGAAATTTCTGGATACTGTCAAGTTTAAGTCAGAAGTTGACCTTCAGCTTGAAATGTAAGCCCTTAACTGAAATGATCCAGCGATACATTCACTGAAATGATCCAGCCATACATACCTACACGTAACCTTAGATCGCAAGATGCAGGCCTTTTAATTGTACCTAGAATTTCTAAACAAACAGCCGGAGGCAGGGTCTTCTCTCATAGAGCTCCACTACTCTGGAATGATTTTCCAATTAAGGTTTTTAAATGCAAAGTCAGTGCAAACTTTCAAGTGTCTACTAAAGACACATCTCTACAGCATGATCTATGATTAAGTGTAGTCTGGCCCAGGAGCGTGCAGGTGACCAGAAAGGCTTGATACTGTCCACCCTTGCTGTCCTGCTAGGTGGGCTCTCATTGCCACTGGGATGCCCTCCTTCCAATGCCATTCTGGGGTGGAGTCACTGGCTTGTTGTTGTCTCTCTGTTGCGCACTTGTGCAATTGGGCTGTACTCTGCTGGCAATACTCGGCCCTCTTTTAGGGTGTTTGCGGTTGGTGGGTGTCCCTTTGGTTGATGCTTGGCAATGTGGGTGAATTAATTTCCTGCCTGTTGGGCCCTGTCCGGGGCCTCCCCCGGATAGGGCCACAGTGTCACTGGACCCCCCTGTCTCAGCCCCAAGGTCTTACGCTGCTATACTATTGTGCTGGGGGAGTAGGGTCAGTTCTCCTTCTCCACTATAAATCCCTGTAGATCTAAGGAATGCGTTTTCTAAATTTTCCCCTGTCTCCTGCCGTTTTAACCTAGGAGGACATGAGGTCTTGGCCCACACCTGAGGAGTACCAGGCTTGAAAGACCCGTTGCTGTCCCTGTCTAAAGTCCTCCTGGTCGTGTTGCAGATAAAGATGATACCTGACGATTTCAGCTGCCACTGTGCTGACACCTCCCCTCCCCGTGTTGTCTCTGTCCATCTAAGTGTCCCTGTCCATGACTAAGTTTAAATAGACTCTGGACTCAGCCCACATGCATTTATTAATTATTACAATTTGTACTCTTAATATGTTGACCCGACACAGCCAGAAGAGGACTGGCCAGCCCTCTGAGCCAGGGTCCTCTCTAGGTTTCTTCCTAAATTTAGCCTCTTATGGAGTTTTTCCTAGCCGCTGAAATTCAACACTACTGTTGTTTGCTCCTTGGGGTTTAGGGCCGGGTGTTTTGTATAAGCACTTTGTGGCAACTGCTGATGTAAAAAGGGCTTTATTAATACATTTGATTGATTGATTGATTAACGCATCAGCATAACATTTTTTACATTTTGTAGGGACTGGTCAGAGAAGTTAGTTGATAGAGATATGCATACCCATTAACGTGAGATGCACTGACGGGTCAGACCTGCTGTCAAAGCAGACATATCTTCTAAAAACCATACCTAAAATAATATTATTTTTATATCATACTGGTTATGAACATTTTTTTAGACATTTATTTAGAAGCAAGTTTATGCTTGCTTTGCTATGCATTTATTTTATTGTATTAGTGTTTGGGTCTGCTCAGCAGGAAGCTCAAACCTCCAATTTACTGCTGCAATAAAGAGAGGGAACACACAAAGACACATTTGAACACAGGAAATCATGTGATTCATCTTTTCACTGCAGAGACATACATTCACATAAACGTGCAGTGTTTACCAAAAGTGCACTCAGCACTGGCTGGCCAAGTACTGTATATGTTGCTGTCCTCTCAGTGGCACAGTGTAGCAGAGGAGAATAAGGGATGGTATAGCACAAGCCCTGACCAAACAAATGTCAGGGCCTTGAAGTGGTCTGTAGTTTTCCAATCAGGTCTCTTGGCACTAAGCATCCAGCAAGTTACCAGGCAATGACTTGGTGAAACCCACAGTAGTAATCTGAATCTGAGGCTGGGTGGGGGTACAGCAACAGGTGAAGTGACTACACAGACTTAAATGGACAACACTGCTTCCACTCTCCTATTCCTGTTCTTATGCAGAAAGAAGTCTATAGGTCTAGAGCGATTGTGATCCATGGGTCAGTTTATTTAAACAGCCATTACAAATACGTCTTTAGCCATTGCTAGCTAAAAAAAATGTAATGGAATGTAAAAAGAAAATACTTTCAAAAAAAATGATAGCAAAAAAGACATTAGCAGTGTCTAAAGTTAGATGAAGATTGACATTTTAAGTTTGAATTAAAGATTCCAAACAAACATAAGTTATTGTGACAAGTTTAGCCAGGAGCCCTGCCTCCAAATGCCCTTCCAACAGCCCTGATACACCCTTACCACACCCTGAAATTAGTGGCCAATCAGCGGAATCCAGAGAGGCGTATGCAGAAAGTGCCGTCCTCTATAAGACTCCATGTCCTCCGCATCCACTCGCCACTCATACATGGTCTCAGACACACTAAGGACCCTACCAGAAATGTTACTGTTCCTTCCAGGCATTCTGTGAAAGGTAGTGGACAAATATGTGAACCAGGCAGTGGAAATAGCAGGTGAGCCCTGATGGAGATGGGCAGGGAGAGAAGAGGGGGCAGATGAGTTGAGGGGGGGAAGATGGGGGTGATGCATAGCTAAAAGGAGGCTGGAAACAGCTGGGAATGATTAGACACATACATTTAACTTCCCTCTTATTATCTGCTTTTATTCACATTTCAGACCCACTAAAACCCAATAAATTAATCAAATTTATTTTTAAGTTTATTTTTTTTACATCAACAGTTGTCACAAAGTGCTTTTACAAAACACCCAGCCTGAAACCCCAAGGAGCAAGCAACAACAATGAAGCACAGTGGCTAGGAAAAACTCTCTAAGAGGGGCCGAAATTTAGGAAGAAACCTAGAGAGGAACCAGGCTCGGAGGGGTGACCAGTCCTCTCCTGGCTGTGCCGGGTGAACCTTTTAAGAGTACAATTTGTAATAATTGATAAATGCATGTGGGCTGAGTCCAGAGTCTATAAAACCTAATCCAGGAAAGGATTATTAAAAGAAGCCGTCCAAGAAGGGTATCAGTGGAAGTATCAAACATCTTGCATGATCGATGATGGCTACCAAGGATCGGAAAAAAGAGTCATGTAACGGAACAGGTGACACATTAATGGTAATAAATAAATGCGTGACATAATTAGAACAGTAAAAGACAAATAACAGTATTATAAAGTATTATAAAGCCCCAGGTAACTTATGCTTAGATGTGAAACCTGAGGCTGGAGAGGATGATTCCAAGAAGTTGTCAATGAAGGGTGTCAGTGAAAGCATCATTGGCAGTATTCTTGCAGAATCAATGAAGGTTGCCAAGGATCAGAAAAAGAGTCAAGTAATCAAGCAGATGACACAGGTAAGGTTAATGGTAATAAATAAATGCCTGACATTAGAACAGTGAAAGAGATATGACAATGTATTATTAAGAGTAAGCCTTCTGTCATATTCAGGTGTGCTGTATTCCCTACATTCTCCATATGATTGAAGACATGATTGAAGACACTTGTTTTTGCTGCTCCTGGTGTTTAGAAAAAACATTATGTTGAGTTCCATCTGTATAATCTTTTGAACTATTACTTTTACAATTATAATGAACTGTAACTCCTATTTCTCAAAACTGACAGACACACTCAGAGACGCTACAAAAGCAGTCATTAAATAGTCTCGTGATACATGATGACAGATCCAAGGGCAACAGATCCTCAACCACGTCCCAGCCCTCTCACCGGCATAGTAATTTGTTTGTGTGGGTTATCTCATTAACAATGTTGTCTCAATGAGAATGTATGTAACAGCAATCACCACATTGGAATTTCACTGATATACAAATCCCGATGCTATGCATGTCTCAGACCTGAATTAAACAGTAGGATGAGAAAGAGTGTACCCCACTGATAATAATTATTGGAATACACTGTATGAAATACATTTTTTACATATTGAGCTATAATGTGTACAATTTTTAATACTAATAAAATAACCAGACTAAGATTTAGTTTAACAAGGTAATATATTTTTTTTCTCTAAATATAGAAAATATAAACACCTCATGTTTCACAATTAAAATTATGATTTTGTGTCCAATACGTTATGGATTTTGATGCGTGGTTGGTGTTAGTCTTTCTAGTCGACACACTCGCAGCTACTTGTCATCTTTCACGTGTAGGGCAAGTAGGGTTTTCAGCTAAAATATCCTGGCACTGGGTAAAGACAATTTACCCTTAACTAGGGTACCAAGACCAGTGGAAGCCAAAGAGCCGAATGTCATCAAATAGTTATGGGGTACTTTTCTGCTTTGAATAAAGAGAATTATTCTGATCATATATACTGACAGGAGAATGGGAACAATTATAGGAATTACAAGTTACTGAACATTTCCCCTAGAGAGGGGAAGTACGTCACAGGTATTTAGCCAGATTCATCTGCTTGTAATCCTTGTTACAACACTACTGTAAGGACGTTAGTGTTACGTGATGTGAGCACACTGTCTATACAGTTGCATGTCCCCTGGAAAGTTGTCCTTTTATTATTAACATATTTGAACATATGGACATGTAATCTTCCCTTCAACTCTATTAACAGATAAAGGTTACCTAATCTAACAAATGACAATGAATGATATGTTGCAATAATGTATTCATCAAAAACATTATTGTTGAAAAAGTAAGTATACCCTTATCTTCAATAGCTGGTGTTACCCACTTTGGCTGAAATAACTTCACACAAACTAGGGGAAAAATCGTGGCCACTCTTCTTTACAGTCCTGCTTCAGCTGTCATGTACGGCCCACTTCAAGTCCCCAGAGTGCTTTTTGATAGGATTGAGATCTGGGCTTTGACTCTCATTTCATACCCCTCCATTTCTTTGTTTTAAGCAATTCTTTTGTCGCTTTGCTTATTGTGTTTTGGATCATTGTTCTGTTGCATGATCCATGTTTGGTTCAGCTTCAGCTTTTTGACAGATGGACTCACAGTCCCCTCAAGAATTCCCTGGTCTATAAGGAATTCATGGTTGACTCAAAGACAGAAAGTTGGCCAGATCCTGAGCAGCCCCAAACCATAATGCCTCCGTCTCCAAGTGTTACGATTGTTATGAGGTTCTTCTGTTTAAAGACAGCGTTTTGTTTTTGTCAAAAATGGCATCTGTAATTGCAGCCTAACAACTTGACCTACACAAGATAATCTCTGAGTTTTTAAACATTTGCACCTCTTTTGGTGCATCTGATTTTAACCATTTTATGTGATGGTAAATGTAGGGGTGTACTAACTTTTTCCATTTAAGGAAACTGCGTTTCTATTAATTTCGTACATGGTTTTAAAATTAAATATGGAATTTGTTAAATTCTGTTACCTTTATTAATGAAGTGGTTGGAATTTAGCTCAAATATCCATGTGTCCAAATATGTAACAAAACAGACAACATTCCAGGGGTTGGGTGTACTTTTTCCACATAACTTTAGGTGTGGTTGCAGGTTTGATCGGTGTACTATCATGAAGATAATCTCTGGGACAGTGCTAATAGAAAGTTATGCCAAAACGTAATTTTGTTTTGGCAACATTATTGGAATGGAGTCTGTATATTACTTTGATATCCAAGCAGCGTAACCTAATATTTTTCTGGTTCCTATCAATTGTAAGAAAGTGGCAAAAATAAATAAACATATGCATTTTGTCAGTTTATTTGATGTCAACAAAACTGCTATATAAAGTCCCTCTGACATTAAATTCTGAGACGAGACAAAGCATTCAACACAAAGGCAAAATATACTGACAGAAAGGCAGACAACCACTACTGCCCAAGCACGCAACCAGAAAACACCCAACAAAGGGCAATCTTCAAAATATCAAATCAAAAGAGTAACAAATACTAAGTCTGCTTTGTAACAAGATGTTCAATCTTTTATGTCATCCTGAATAGTGAACACAATGTGTACTGATTCATAAGTGCACTGAACATTTACTGGGTGGCCTCAAATAGAAGTAGAACATTCTGGAGCAGGAAAAACATTTTTACTTCCATTTCAATCCTGGAAATATGTGCAATTAAGGCTTTTAGTGTGTGTGTGTGTGTGTGCTCTACATTCTTTTATATTGACTAACTTCTTATAATCTTTCTGTGAAGTAACAGTTGGTCTACAACAGAAAATAACTAGATGGTAAAAGCTGTAGCCCCGAATCTTTGGTATTTACTGGCATAATAATACAGTAACAGTAAAAAATGAGTTGGAATTGAATACAGGGAAACATAACCATTAAGATACAGTAACTTAACAGAACAGGCAAGCTCAAACATAGTCTTTTGATTTAACAATGCTAAAGAATGAGCGTATTGCCTTGCTGGTAATGCATATGCAAAAAGATATGCCAGCGGTCATGGGTGTAACGTAAACCTGTGACGTTGTGTAATGTTTTTATGAAGGCCTGGGAGGGCAGGGTCTGCTCAGAAGGACGAACAGACAGTTGGTGAGAAGCAGCTTATACAAATGTAAGTCCAGCGTCGTGGTACACCTTGAAGACCTTCTCGATGGCGTTGACGTAGGCCGCCGTCCTCAGGTCAAGGCCCAGGTTGTACTTGTTAGCTGTACGCATGATTTGCTAAAGGCAGAAAGAAAAGGACACGGTATAAAGTCCACAAAGATATCATATCTCCCTGTCCTTTCAAGTGTTCACAGTGTCAATTCATTATTCAGAGAACCACTGATCCATTTTCACCTCATGATGAAGCATCTCCAAGTCTACCTGTAAAGATGCTCTATCGACCAACAAACGAGAACCAGAAAACGAACCAGGCAAGCCTAGTTCAGTAGGCCAGCAATTGAAAGTGATGAATGCTGTTGCCCGCACTGGATTCGAACCGGAGTCGCCCACATGAGAGGCTGTCTTCAGCTACTACACCACGGAACTACGTGCTTATCAAGTCTCGACATTAGATCATTCTGTCACGCATTAACATCACGCAAAGTTTGAATATTTCGCTAGACACCATTAAGCATTGTGTTAAACTGACTAACGTTTCTTATTAAGTTTGTCTCCACCACAAACAGCATCTATGAAGTGTATGGCTTTTGCCACTGGCTGTTTTAACAGCTTATTAGCCATTAGTGAATGACATTGATACAATAACTATCAATATAGGTGACGATAAATGACTTTTTCGTCAAGTGAAAAGACGAATCGTGTAGCCTGCAAAGTTTTTGTCTATTATGAACAAATCCTAATGCATAATTCGGAAATCCACCAGAAATAGTCGCAATATAACAGTAAACACTTTTATTTTAGGCTTCCTATAATGTAGCTACTGAAGGTTGTAGCCAGTGAAGTTTTTGTCTATCCTGAACAAATCCTCTTTTGCCACTGGCCGTTTTGCACGCTCTTTAAATCAAAAACTATGGGTTATTATGGCCACCTGCCTAATATTGTGTAGGTCCCCCTTTTGTCGCCAAAACAGCCCTGACCCATCAAGGCATGGACTCCACTAGACCTCTGAAGGTGTGCTGTGGTATCTGGCACCAAGACGTTAGCAGCAGATTCTTTAAGTCCTGTAAGTTGCGAGGTGGGGCCTCCATGGATCGGACCTGTTTGTCCAGCACATCCCACAGATGCTCGATTGGATTGAGATCTGGGGAATCTGGAGGCCAAGTCAACACCTTGAACTTGTTGATGTGTTCCTCAAACCATTCCTGAACCATTTTTGCTTTGTGGCAGAGGCCAATGCCATCAGGGAATACTGTTGCCATGAAAGACTGCACATGGTCTGCAACAATGCTCAGGTAGATGGTATGTGTCAAAGTAACATCCACATGAATGGCAGGACCCAAGGTTTTTCAGCAGAACATTGCCCAAAGCCTCACACTGCCTCCGCCAGCTTGCCTTCTTCCCGTAGTCCAGGTAAGCAACACACACGCACCCACCCATCTATGTGATGTAAAAGAAAATGTGGTTCATTAGACCAGGCCACCTTCTTCCATTGCTCCGTGGTCCAGTTCTGATGCTCACGTGTCCATTGTAGGGGCTTTCGGCAGTGGACGGGTCAGCATGGGCACCCTGACTGGTCTGCAGCTACGCAGCCCCATACACAACAAACTGCGATGGATTGTGTGTTCTAACACCTTTCTATCAGCACCAGCATTAACTTTTTCAGCAATATGAGCTACAGTAGCTTGTCTGTTGGATCAGACCACATAGGCCAGCCTTCGCTCCCCACGGGCATCAATGAGCCTTGGCCGCCTATGACCCTGTCGCCGGGTCACCGATTTTCCTTCCTTGGACCACTTTTGATAGGTAGTCTCACTACTGCAGACTGGGAACACCCCACAAGAGCTGCAGTTTTGGAGATGCTCTGACCCAGTTGTCTAGCCATCACAATTTGGTTCTTGTCAATGTCGGTCAGTTTCTCACGTTTGCCCATTTTACCTGCTTCCAACACATCAGCTTTGAGGACAGAATGTTCACTTGCTGCCCAATCCCACCCACTGGCAGGTGCCATGATAACAAGATTATCAGTGTTATTCACTTCACCTGTCAGTGGTCGTAATGTTATGGCTGATCAGTATATCAGCCATAAGATGATATACTGATGTTATGGCTCAGTATATCATGTTTTTTCTATTATATATATATATATATATATATATAAATATAATAGAAAAAACATGATATATATATATGTAAAATCACCTTACATGGTGTAACTGTACTTTCTTACTCCACTGTAGAGGTCTTCATGGGTCCACCAGATCCGAAATTCCGAGATCCGACCCGGGACCCGCACGGATCTGGGTCCAACATTTGTACTTTTTCTCAGATCTGGGTCGGGTCTGACTTAATTGCGACGGGTCTCGGGTATCTGCAGTAATATTGTATTTACTGACTGGACCGAATGGATCCATCCATTATGCAATAAATATAAATAACACATTTCTGATGTAAAGGCCGCTGTTATCTTAACATAACAGCAAGTATATCTTAAATCTTTCTGTCAATTTAAACAAAAATCGTATGCACGTGATCACCTGCTACTGGCTGCTGCCAGAGTGAGAAAAAGGAGGAGGCTATACATTGGTATAATCTATTCTTGATTGATGGAATATGGAAGGCAATCTGTGAAAAAGCACTGATGTAAAAAGAAAGCTTGAAGAGGAAGAGCACATTGTTTTGTTTCATTATATTGTTCATATTTTCCCCCTAGTTGGACAGGGCTATTTAAGCCAGGTCAACTGTTTGGTTCTTGTATAATTCGTATTTTCAAACTTATTTAATTTTCCATTTATTTTATAATTATTAATTACTGTAAAAGTTAATTTGATTTCTTATTATTTATCATTAATGAAGTTTACAAATGTCTGAAAAAGTGTGGCTATATTCCTACTAGTCAACTGTGGTGGTGTGCACTGACTCGTCTCAGACTTAGTTTGATTCATTTGAGATGAAGAATGTCTTAGAGTTTGACCTGTAATCTAACAATGTAATGCTTCTTTATTAAAATATTAAAATTATAAATGAACTAATTATAGTCTCTTACTACAGGCCTATAGGCTCATGTAGCCTGTTGCCCCTGTAGCCAACAAGTATAGGCTAAATAAGAAGTGTGGCTATAGACTGGAAACACTCCACCGGCATATCAGCAAGCTCGCAGAGTACTTTATATCGATTTGTAAAAATCCCTTTGCTATAGGCATATATGCATGCATTGAATGCATTTAGCCCCCAAATCTCCACCTGAACCATCAGTGTGATGTGGGTCCAGCAGGTGTGTAGCCACGGAAAGTGTGGTGTGTTTGGGTATTGTAGGCTATTCTCCACTGCTTTCATTCCTTTGTGAGTCACGCTGCCAAAATGGGTGCCTTTTGGGAAACCAAACTCAGATCGCTATTACGATAGAGTTCTGCAGTCAGCACCCCAAGGTTAAGCGGAGAAAGAATTTTATTATAGGCCTTCTTTTGAACGAATTCTTCTCTTTCTTAAGGACAAGACCAATATGTAGGAATACACTGACAAGAATATCGGAATTAATTGTCAGACTTGGATATAGGAAAATGCCGGCAGTATATCTGTCTCTATAGGCACACGCTTCTCTTCATCATTTAAAATTATTTCAAAAATATATTTATGGACTTGCATGCAGTGAATGAATGTTTAGGACCTAGTCTATATTACGCAATTCATTCAGTCAAGACTGCAAAGCATTTAACGCTAAATATACACAACTGAGTAGAGTTGGACACATTGTTTTAGGCAGTTGAATAAATATAAATAAATAAAACGTTTTGTACTTGTAGGTTATGTAATTTGTTGTAGGATGTTTAACACAATGAGCTAATTTTGCCAATATTGCTTGTGCTATTGATGGGGTCTTCTGGCTGCTGCACCATTTTGAGGCTTCTTTCAATTTCTGCGGTCGGTACTGAACGGATCTTTCGGATCCGGACGGGCATGGGTCTGTTTTTCGTTTTATTCTACGGTCCTTTTCGGAACGGATCTTTTTTCTTCGGGTCCAAAATTAATTTTAATTTATGCAAATCAGGTCGGGTGGGAAAGACATTGGTTAATTTCGGAATGGAACCAACTTTTTGGACCTGTGAAAACCTCTACTCCACTGTAGTGTGCTCGCATGGGCTCACAGCAAACTTGTAAGAGAGGAAGCGAGTTTGTGTACATGTGTGTGTACATCTGTGCGGGCATAAGCACACGTACTGTACATGCAATTCCAAGAGCTGAAATGGTGAATAGGTAAAAGACATCAGTGAAAAGGCAACAGAGCTTTAATGTGCGAGGTTATTAGACGTGTCCAACAGAAATGGAACCTGTCGCCGGGCCACTGAAGCACTCAATCAACTTTCTGGATGTAATTTCCCCTAGCAGTCAATATGATGCCTCAGGACATTGTGTTGGCTGAACACAGTATTTCCTTTCAATGGAATCCCTGTCTCAGGACCTGTAGGGAACAAAGATAATCATGTTTATGAAACCAGCCTTACCCTGGCAGACCTCTCCATGGTGTAGGCCAATCCTGAGTGGACAATGTCCTTCTCTGAAGCTCCCTAGAACCAAACACAGGGTGGAAATAGTGAAAATAGGGATTCAACTTCATATTTCCCTAACTAAACTAAAGCGTTCCTGCTCGCACAAGAAATGCACCATGAGTGTGATGAAGCTTACACTTGGATACAATGAAATTGTAGGCCCAAAGCATTTACAGTCATTGACAAAGTTGCCTGTTTTTCCATATTTGGACATACAGATGCATAATCTTCATTTCAACACCACTGACATATAAAGGTAACCTAATTTAAGAAATTACACTAAGAGATAATAAATTGCGATCATTCATTCATAAAAAAAATATCAACAAAAACGCATTTTCGAAGTACACCCCTACAATAGCTGGTGTTGCCCCCTTCGGCTGAAATGTTGCCATTTTTGGTAACTATCAATCTCTTACATCAAGTGGGAGGAACATTTGCTTGGGAGGAACTTTTCTACAATACTGCTTTGACTGTGTCCTTTTCAAGGGTTTTCTTGTCCCCCCACAGCATTGTTATAGGATTAAGATCTGGGCTTTGAGTGGGCCATAACCCTCAATGTCTTTTTGAGCCATGCTGTTGTAGCTTTGGTTGTGTGTTTTGGATCATCCTGTTGCCAGATCCACGTTCGGTTCAGCTTCTGCTTTTTGACGGATGGCCTCACATTTTCCTCAAGAATTCTCTGGCACTAAAATGGAATACCAGGTTGACTCAATGGCAAGTTAGCCAGGTCCTAAGGAGAAAAGCATCCCATAACCATAATGCCACCACCTCCATATTTTATGGCTGGTATGAGGTTATTCTGTTCAAAGGCAGTGTTTTGTTTTCCTTAAACGTGGCATCTGGCATTACGGCCAAATAACTCCACCTTTGACTCCAGAGCACATTGTTCCAGTAGTTTTAATTTTTCCCAGGTTTTGTCTGCCAAACGTTAGTCGGGTCTTGATTATATGTTTTGAGACAAGTCTTCTCCCTTCCTGACCTCTGATGCAGGCCATGCTTGCGCTGTCTCTTTCTGACATTTGACTCACACACTTTAATACTGATTGTGTTTAGAGGCCTGTAGATCCCTTGATGTTACCCTGGTGTTCTTAGAAAATTCTATGTGCATGTTTCAGTCAGCTCTTGGGCTGTATTTGGTGGATCACTTGTAGATTGCCAGTGATCTGGACCTTTGTAGATGATCCGTCAGGCAGTGGACAGATGTGCTTTGAATTGCTTTGAAATGGCATTGTAACTCCTCTCAGACATATCGGCATCAGTAATTTTTCTTCTAGGAGCATCAGATAGATCTCTTGATCTTGGCATGGTGTGTTACCAGACACCTGTATGGTTAAGATCAAACCAGACCAAGTGTCCAATATTTATGGAAGGCTGAACCTTATGTTTTCTTCTGAGGAAAATGTCATCAGAACCCTGTTGACTTGTTTAGTCGAGTCCCATTCTAGCTTACAACACAACTGGAGTTCACATTAGCGGAGGCTTTTGTTTGATTGACGTCTCAGAAGTGAACAAGTGTAATGATCTACATTAAGGGAAATACAAGCTTTATTTTCGTATAAGGTACACATTTTCCCATGAACATAGCACACTTTTGTGTTTGGAATTACTGAGATAAGGAAACCAAAAACAATCCCTGTTAATGTTAATGTGTATAATATCTATATAAAATAGCATGAGTAGGGTATGCAGAGTAAACCAGGGCCACTGAAAGGACAGGGGAAGGGGGTTGAACTCACAGCAATCCTGGCCTGGAACTCTGATGTAGGTACTACAGGGATGGCTCCTCCGTGCTTCCCAAACTTTCTCTCCAGACTCTCCTGGACGGACACTGAGAGAAACACACAGTAAATACTATATGAATACATGATAATATTATGTATTAGCAGTGTAGCAGTTTATAGATATGAATCTTCCGGAAATGTGAAGAATGACTAGTCAGAAATGATCTTTTAGGTTACCTCAAAAGAGAGAGTTCATTCAAATTACAAAATGACATTTCTATCTATACCCAGCAGTCTATCCATGCTTTGGTTTAGTTTTCTTGCCATGGTTGCCAAATTAAATTGTTTTAGCATTTATTGCACAAATCTCAGTCAAAGTAAAAAATTATAATTTTTCACACATGTTCAAATCATCTATAAGTTACTATTGAGCTCCACAATCTGTTTGAGGTACTTTAGATTTATTTTAATTCACAGCTGGATGCATTTGGAGCTCTCTCACATACATCCAACATTATTGCCACTTTTGTGGGACAGGGAAATGGAATCACCTCCTGAAATATTCAGTAAGCAACTCATGCAGCCACAAGCATAACCCAAGCACAATACTTTCCAGTAATGTACTGAAACACACCCATCTACCTAAGATTACATAAATGGTTGCAGAAGAACAGCCAGACAAAAGACCTAATATGCAAACCTGCTCATGAGCGACATGCAATTTTCTGAGTGGCTTTTATGTGAAAATGCATGTGCACAATGTCAGACCGCCTCACTGACGGATATTGTGGATTAACATGAAAAGGAGAGAAAGAGAGGGGGAGTTGCTGACATGACCTGCGGACAGATAAAGCCATTCAGCCAGCTAGACTCAAAACCCAATATAAGTACCAAAAATGGTTTGTCTCCCAGACACAGAGGGTGGCTGTGAACAATATTTTACTGTGTGTGTGTGTGTGTGTGTGTACATGTGCATGCCTAAAATACTTAAATGTGTAACAAGACTCCCAGCTGTACAACAGCAACATAAAATACAATGTACACAGCGGAGTGAGAAGATTTGTACACCATCAGTCAAACTGAAAAGATACTATATAAATTGAAATACCCTGTATTGTTGCGTGCTACAAAAAAGGGTAGCACGCAATGGTAGGGGACAAAGTTAAGGGCATCTCTGTTGTTAATTTCGTTTCAATCCCTCCCCACCTTGTAAGAATAAAGGTAATGAAACATTTGTACAGGTTGGGAAGTGTCAGACTTACTAAGCAGGTGGTAGTTGGAGTCCCTCTCGTACTTGAAGGTCAGTCTGCCGTAGCTGACATGGTTCAGGTTCTTCAGCCACTCGAAGTAGGAGACAGTCACTCCACCAGCGTTCAGGTACATGTCCTACATAAACAAGACATGATGAACTAGTTTCAAGAACTCTAAAATCAAAAAAGTTATATAGAGACAATAAGTAACTATTCTGCATTAAACTGACTTTAAAGCTGAAGTAATTTCTGGACTGTGATTCGTCTCCATTCAAAAGAAATAGAGTCAGGTATAAAATCCAACCAATCAATGATTCATGAAATACCAGTCTTTATTGTGCAGTGGTCTAAGTCAGTGCTTCTTAAATGTCTCCTGAAGACCCTATGGAGACACCATTGATTCCATGTATTGCATATATTCCAGCGGTAGGAGGCCTGAATCAGCTTGTGCACTAATTATTAAGCCCTTGATTAGATGATTCAGGTGAACTACTTCAGTGCTACAACAACACTGTGGGATGTCTGGTGGTCCCCAGGACAGAGTTCCCATAGTGGCATGCAGAAATCATAGGGCTGGCTTGTTAGCATTCAACTCCGCTAGTGTGTACTAGCCAAAGGTTCTAAGTTGCACAAACTGTGTGAGGAAGAAAAGCTTAGTGATATACATTTCGGAAAACAGGTTTCAAACTGTCCTGCATGCACCTGCTTTTGAGTTGTTGTGACGAGACAAAGCCATAACCGTGAATTGGATATCACAAAATTGGGACATGAGACAAATGGGATAAACACTTTAATATAAAAATGTACTTGAATATATAAATGAATGCAGTGTCTCACCGGAATGACCATGATATTCCTCTCCAGGAAGATCTTATCTGCATCAGGGGTGGTGGGGCCATTAGCTCCCTCAGCAACTATCTGGAACAAACAAACCATGACAGTGATGAGTTAACAAAAATGTCGTAATAACAATGGTATAACCATTATTGCAAATACAAATGTGTGTTCTTTCCTGCACATAATGTTTTGCAAATTTGTTTTGATGTGTTTTCAACAAAATTCTCATTACCACAGTGTGTCCTGAGATTCAAAATTCTGGTCATCTGTTTTATTTAAATTTAAATCAACATTAAAATATTATGCATTCTTAATTACTGTGTGTTTGTAATGTCCAATAGTTAATCGAAAAACACATTGGAAATTGGAGTAATAAAATATAAAAAATATGATGTCTGTTCACAAATTTCTCATCTCCACAAATTTATTTTTACTCTTATTAAAAACCAAACAATGTTTTGAATCCGTTATAAGTTGTAATTTCCCATGGTGCTTCAATACAAAGAAAAGTTTAAAGATGGCAACGAGATAATCTGCTCTCTTTTTTGCTCTAAAAAACAGTATTTCTATACCCCATGTTCCAGACCCTATTGATTCTCATTAATGGGATTATTCATAAAATGTTATTAAATAGTGATAATGAAACAAAATTTAATCAATAACAAGGTATGAATTGCCCCACATAACCATGGGAAAATTCTTAGTGAGTCGTAATAACTATAGTTCGCATTTCCACATGAAGTCTTTTCATTTCAGCAGTACAGATTCTCATTACTCTGATACCCATATCGGAAATGAGAACCTCAGTTTGCCGTAATGATGATATACATATTAATTGTTCATTTCAACAACATTTAAAAACCTACCGGCACACTTTGAACCCTTTCCAGCCAATCAGAAAACAGTAATCAACAATTCCATGGTAAATAGTAGTATTAACAGCGTAATATCCCTTTCAGATGGGAACCGTGTGACTGTCACAGTTTTCTCAAAAGAATTTGGTCATGTTTATGTGGTCACCTTTTATACATAGAAATGTCATTCTCCAAAGATCCAGTACAAGAAAATCAATATTTGCATATCAGGTAAAAAAACAAAAACAAAACAAAAACACAGCCCAATGTTAATCCCCAAGTTAAATGTGCATTGGGAGACATTCTCTTAAAAATTTCAATTTTGTGAGAATCACCCAGCTGCCCCCGAAAAATACATTCTAAATACGAGGTTTACGAAAAGCATCTCTTTGCGTCATTACACCATTAATTGCTTCCATAGGAGATTTTTAGATCCACTTCAAATAAAGTCTGTGTTTCATGTAGGCATAGGATATCTCCTGGTGTGTGTACCCCATCCAAGCGTGTAATCGGAATGCGTGCTAGCTTTGACTTGAACTCTGACCTTGGCCTTGATTTTGTGAGCGTTATTCCTGGTCAGCTGCTTCTCGCTGGCGGCGGGGATCAGGATGTCGCAGTCGGCTTCCAGGATGCTGCCGGTGTAGGGCGTGGAGTCGGGGAAGCCCACAATGGTGCCATGTTGCTGGGAAGACAAAGGGGTACAGTTGCTGAATCAATATTTATCCTTCTTCCTGCATCTTGAGTTGACTAGTTTACCACTGGAACCATTTAAGTGTTGGCAGTGGAGGACTTTCAGGGTGCAGTGACACTGCATATTCACTAGGTGGTAACCTTAGACCAAGGCTGCTGAACACTGAGATCTACCGTCCTGTCTCCAACCATAATTCACCACACCTGATTCTCAAGAATTGTCTAGAAATGACAACTGAGGATGGAGAGAAAACAGACAGAAGGATAGAATCCCTGGAACAGGGTTGGACAGTCCTTAGGCTGCGCTTTAAAGCGTTCCCCATGAGGACAGGTCACAGTCAGTGTGTGTGACCAGGTCAGTAGCTGGCCGTTGGGTGTGTACTCACCAATTTGTAATTCTCCAGCTCCTTCGGGTCGATGCCACTGGGATTCCAGATGTTTCCGTCCATCTCTCCGACACCAACGCACTTGGCCCCGAAACGGTGCAGGTAACGCATGGAGTGCATCCCAACGTTACCGAAACCCTGGAAGAAAAGGAAGAATGACCTGCTTTAGGTTCCAACCTGGGCAACCTGCGGTAGAGCAGACACATACTGTGAGGCCTATTCATCCTATTCACACCAAAGGTACGCATGTGTTCTTGTTAAATGAGAAACACAGTCTCAGCTGGCACATTTACATGTCATGTTTAGTGTTTCTGGTCCAATGGGATTATGGTTCAGCAATTCTAATGGGAACATATGGTGTCGCTTCTGAACGGCACGGCGTGTAATTGGCTCTAACACCTTTTTTCTACTGCAGGAAGGTGGACAGTTAAGAGTTTTCAGCCCGAACCAAGCAGGGCTCAGCAGTACCCAACAGACACGGGCTATGAGTCATAGTGAAATTTTTTGGCCATGTGTCTTAATACATCCCATACATTTTACAAAAAGACTAGGCTTCTAGTACTGTTCTCTACCAGGCCTGATTTGGACCAATCTTGCCCAATATTTATCTGTCTATACTTAGTTATCTGTGTAATACTTACAATCAGAGCAACACAAATCATACCATAATCAAAAACAATTCCTTAAGACCTTCTGAAAAAGGCTGTGGAAATACATTTGAAAAGCCCTGTTTCTCCAACTACAGTCATGAGTCATATTCCCCAAGTAGAGTTTGGCACAGCAATGAATCTTCCCAGGAATGTCTGTCCTGCCAAAATCTCTCAGAGAACAAGGCCTAAAGGGGCCCAAATAAAGAAAAAACAGGCAGGAACAACAGTGTATTTTGTGTGAAGTCATGAATGACTGAATGTGGAAGTTGCATTAAGACAGGTAAAACAGGATACACCTTACAGCTGCTTAATGCTGGATAGATCATATAAGGCTATTCGTCTACCACTGGGCATAATAGTTATGATAATACTTTATATAATTATATATAATAAGATTGAGCGATATATATTTCAATGCCTTTTAACCACTGGAACACATTCAAACATCAGGTATTAATTACTTATAAAGTGTACCAGAAAGAAACTCAACTACTACAGCTGCCAAGACAATGATAACAGTCAGTGGTGTAGATAATTGGCAGCATCACTCCCACCCTCGCAGTTTTTCCAGACATGGAGAAGCCTGCTTATTAGCTATGGATTAGACTCATTTAAAGACTGCACGTGGACTGACTAAAATATTTCCTCTTTCGTTGTTTTACTAATGGCATTTTCAATTATAACATGCTGGTTAGAGGAAATGATTTTGTGGCCAACTTTGCACTTTGACAACCGATATCTGGTCAACGTGGGGAGTTAATCTATACGTCGATCAAATCAAATATGCCTACTGCTTGAAATCAGTGACAAATAGTTACACATTTCTGAAGACATAAGAGATGCTGTACTAGATGCTTTGAACAAGGCTTCCCTATCAGAAAATACAGTCATACCTCTTACAAAAATGCCCCTCAATAGACTGTAAAGGGCCTTGAGACCTGACGAGAGGGGCTGAATTAAATGCCTTCCCTAAACAAGGTGTGCTGTGCGGGTGTACCTGGATGACAAAGGTCTTGTCAGTGAAGCCGGGGCTCAGGCCCAGCTGGCTCATGTAGGCTGCCTCATTAATGAAGTTCTCGATGCCGTGGAACACACCGCGCCCAGTGGCCGAGATCCTGCCGTGGATGCCCCCCTGACTGATGGGCTTTCCGGTCACACAGGCATGGGCATTGATGTCCTGGACAGAGTAGAGAAACAGCTGGTTGGTTACTGCTGGAATTAGCAACTTCCCCTAAACGAATATAGTGCAGAAGAGACTCTAGGTTTTTCACAACTTTGTACACTTGATGATACCAGAAAAACATTAACACATAAAAGATAAGGCTCCAGCGAGACATGCTAAAAAAATAAAAAGTGAAAACCAAACAATGCACTTCAGGCACGATGACATGTTCAGCCTGATATAGAGAGGAACATGAATTAGACTCAACATCTTGATAAGGTCATCGATAACTGCTGTTGGAAAACAGGAGGTATACCATCAGACCAGCATAGACACAGCACAGCATTGTCCTCAAACTGTGATAGCCTAATTCTAGACAGCATATCTCTTTATAGCGTTGCTCGAAAGAGGCAATTCGTAGTTCAAATAATAACAAAGCGGACACCCCTCCACAGTAGTGGTGGAAATCTGAGGGAAGAGGAAGAAATAAAAGTAAACACTATTACATGTATAGACTCTGTTATAGATGCAAGGGACTAACCTGCCATGTTATAAAATATACATTTAACGTTTTGAAGCAATTACTGTTTACAACACAGGACTTAGGGTTTCTCTATGTAGCACGGTTGATCTCATGGGGCATTTTGTCTTGTTTTCCAAGAATCAATGTCCAAAAATGTATGCAATTGCATCAACTATGACTTGGATAAAATGCTAAAAAGACTTTTGCATAGATTTGAGTGATTCTAAGCCCACCACCTGGAAATTGACAAAAGACATGTGACTATGGTTGAGTTTTGTCTTTCTAAACTCTATCAGTAGAATTAGAAGTGTAGCCTTACACAGGAAATGAGGGAGGCAGCATCCGCTCTTAAGAAACTCTTATAGCACTTCCTCTGTTGCCATGGAAAAAGATCTCACAACAATGTCTTGGGATAACCCATTACCAGGCCAGCAGAAACATCTCGATGTAAGTCAAATATAACAGCGACATACTGGAACGAGTCAGTCAGCAAAGACATTTGCAATAGCTAGTGTACAGAATAATAATAACTAATTTACTCAACCTGTAGCCTGTAGTTATCTTGCATACACAGATAAGTTCTGCTTTGTGGTCTGTGGTTATGCTACTTGATCGCTTGGTAATCAGGGTGATAAGATATGAATACATGTATGGCAATAAAATATTCACCATTGCAGGATGGGTTTATCCAGCACTCTACTCATTCAGCAAAAAAAAAGAAAACGTTCCCCCACCGTCTTAATCCTGTGAAGCATAAAAATGCCCCAAAATATCTTTAAAAAAAACTGTATTGCATAGCTGAAAGGAAGTAATGGGTTAAAAGTCAATGGTTGTTTGAAAGGATTAAAAACAACAATGACGAAATAACAATGTCCTTTATGATGCGATCTGTAGAGGAGTTTGCCAGTTACCTGCAGTCGTTTTGATTCTCTTGAGCACGGCCCTTGTCTACTGAGGACTGAGAGTTTATACAGAGAATACATACATGGTGGCCCATGGTGTTGGCATAGGTGTCAGCAATCCAGGACATCTCCCTCTCCCCAGTGCTCATGTCAGGGGCAGGGACATCAATTCCAGGACCTGACAGGAAAAAAACAAAATCATTGAAGGGATGTAAAGGTAGAATATGTGACTCAAACAGATTGGCACACGCAAAGAAACAACCAGCTATCACACCAACAACAAAGTCATATGAAACACATACCAACCTTATAAGTACATAGGTTAATATACATATGTGTTTGGTGTGAAACAGTGGTACTGTATTTTAGGAAGAGGCTCTCATTGACCTCTTTGAAGCAGTTTTTGTCCTGTAGATACAGAGCTAGAGGACCCAAGTGATATGCAGGGTTAAATACTTAAAGGCCCCTTAAACACCGAGATTCTAATTCTTGGAACTCAACCACTCAGATAGTCCAATCACATGAGGTGAAAGCAGGACTTGTAGCTATACAAACAGCCCGTCCTCCCCCATGGAGAAAGACAGCCGTGAAGGAATGCCCTTCTCTGGTCTCACACCTTGCTGATATACTGATGAACAACATTTACAGACTATAGAAATACATACAGAGAGTCATTATGCCCTTTTCAAAGACTAAACTTGAAACACTATTATTCTGACTGGTGAATCACTATCAACCCTACTGGTACATCTCACCTTACTGGTACATCTCACCAAACATAAAACATACTCTAAAAAAACGGAATCTATCTATCTTGCAATACATAGTGCATCGTTACAAAGAACTTGAAGTCAATGTGAACTGCAGTTTTCACTCCAACGTCAAATGTAGCCGCCAGCATCTAGTGGCCATCAGAGGTCACAAAGCTTGTCACTTTGGCTAACTCTGTTCATGTGATTTATGTAGCTAGGCTTTCTTTCCTGCCATAACGTTTCCCAGTTGCAAATCATAAAAGGTCAAGCAGCCTTCATCCTTCGTGAAGGCTATTGTTCTCTCATGGGGGTGACTAACGCATGTGCTTCAGGCTCATGAAACCAGCCTGCGGCAGTAATAGGCAGGGAGAAGGCAGTCAGACACTACAGGCCGTGTCTCAGTCCAGGGGAATGTGTACAAATACATTAGCACCCGACACTATCCCTGCCCATCTTCCCTCTGACACAAGCACTACTCACCAATGAAACCCTTCTTGGCCAGTTCAATAGTAAATCTTCTGGTGATTTTCTCCAGTTCATTGTCCTGCAGGCAGAGCATAAAGGTACGATAGTTGACACCGTCGATAAATGGCATTGCATATGTCTCTGACCGAAGTCTCTTCCAAGAACAAAAACAACCTCCTTTGCGATTATATTTTGGGATCAAAATGTGTTTCAGTCTGGGTATTACTATGTTATGATTATACCACTGAGCTCAATGTGCTAAAAAGACACTGCTCTGTCAGAACCAGTAGCACGGCAGATGGATGGATACGTCCAGTCATGGCCGCCAGCTGATGGCTCAGCAGTTCTTCCCGCAGAACTGAGCTGTCGATGCTTAATGTAGCCCTAGGGCCATTGGCAACAACAGACAGGATGGACAAGGCTAGGCTAGCAGTAGGAAACTGACAGCTTACAGACTAACAGCTTCCTGTACGGAGGCCTGTGAAACTCTGAGTGAGCCTTTCAGGAGTGTTGTGAATCATTTAGACTGAATTAAAAATATTAACTGCTGCTATAATCTCTACAACTCACAGTTAAAACATTAGACAGAGGTTACGCATATTTTTTGCATTCATGAGAAATGTATCTGATAGGTAATTTTCTATGGCTTATTTTTTCCTGTTTTAGCTTTTCTGGGATCAAAGTTAAAGGTGGAGATTTCCTCATCCTTGTTTTTATCAGTGCCAAAACAAACACTCCAGAAAAGGAATATAATAAGGGATTCTGCAGCCCTATCTATGCACCCAGGGTAAATACAAAGCAACTGATTTTCTGAGGCTATAACAAAAAGCCTTGATAGGCCTGTAATCACTGATTTAGATGACTTGGTAATTTGAGCATGTATGCCAAGCCCTGACAGTCACATAAAATGGCTCTCACAAGTATTCAAACACTTTGGACTTTTCTACATTTTGTGTTACATCTACAAATTGCTCTAAATAAATTACAAACACAAAACAGAAAATAATTGATTGCTTTAGGATTTACCCCCTTCATTCAATATTTGGTAAAAGCACGTTTGGCAGCAATTACAGCCATGCGCCATTTGGATGAGTCTCTACCAGCTTTGGACATCTGGACACAGAGATTCTTGCCCATTCTTCTATGCAGAATTGCTGAAGCTCCAGCGAGTTGGATGAGGATCTTTGATGAACAGTAATTTTCAATTCTTTCCATGTATTGACCTTTTTGATTTTAAGCCAGGACATTTACCTTTTTGTTTTTAAACACTCCAAATGTGCCTTTGGCAGTATGTTTGGGGGTCATTGTCCTGTCTGCAACATCTTCTGCCAAGTCCCATTTCTCTGTACTCTGTTGCATCCATTTTCCCTCTATCTTCATAAGCTTTTTAATCAGAGAAGCATCCCCATAGCATGATGCTGCCACCACTGTGCTTCACGGTAGGGATGGTGTTCTCAGAATGCTGTGCTGTGTTAGGATTCGCATTTAGGTCAAAAAGCTCAATTCTTCAGAATATGAAATCGTCTTACACTTGGTCTCAGAGTCTCCCACATAACTTCTGGTAAACTCTAGTTGAAATATAATGAAAATTGTTTTCTTTTTGCTGTCTTTCCCATAAATAACACCTCTGAAATGCATCTGGGCTATTGTTGCAGTATGCATAGTATGCACTCATTTGGCCTCTTGGTGGCCTCCTTGACTAGTTCCCATCTAGTCTGGATACAAATTTTGAGGACAGCCTGTGCTAGACAGATTCACAGTTGTGACATATACTTTCCATTTCTAAATAATGGGCTCAAGGGGATAATGCCTCGGAAATGGTCTTATATCTGACCACTGATTGGTGCTTTTAACAAACCTTAATCCGGATTTACTTTGAATGTTCCTTCTTCATGTAGTTTTTGTTAGGAATTGTTCTAACCAACTGTGGGACCTCTCAGAGATACAGGTATAGGCATATTTAACATGAAATCACGTGAGTCACCTTGGACTTCATTCAGCACAATTACATGACTTCTAATAAAACTCGGTTGCACTACAGCTCATTCAGGTGTCATTGCAAAGGGGCTGAATACTTATTCAATCAATTATTTTCTGTTTTGCATTTGTAATTAATTTAGAACAATTTTGCAGATTTTATTTTTCACTCTGACAATATGGACTTCTTTTGTGTTGATCAGTGGACATTTTTCAGTGTCTTTTGTCTTGATCAAATTGAATCCATTTTGATTTGATGTAACACAAAATGTGGAAAGTCCAAGGCGATGAATACATTAAAGAGCCACTTTATTAACAAACTAAAAAAATACAATTAAAGGTGAAACTGTCCGTGTTATCAAACGAGAAAAATATTATCTGCATATCATAAGAGAACATGCCCTGAAGCTGACTGAAAAGTACCATGTGACTGGGTGAATAAGATGAAAGGACATCAATGAATATTACATAAGATGCTTTTTCCCAAAACAAACTAATACCTACGGTGTAATTCTTCACATTAATCTTCACTCCAGCTTTGGCTCCTCCAAAAGGCACATCTGTAAGAAATTTCAATGAACTGTTTACAGTAGAATGAAAAGAAAACAGAACAGCTATATAAACACTTTTCTGGAGGACTCACCTACAACAGCACATTTGTATGTCATCAGGGAGGCCAGGGCTTTGACCTCGTCGACAGACACCTCCGTGCTGTAACGAATACCTGAAACATGCAACATGACAAGGGTTTGTTTTGTGAAACCTATGAGATAAAACATGGCTGAAAAAAGTAAGATTTTGCAATTTTTAGTTTCTTGTTAGAGTGGTTATGGGCAATGTTAATATTAGAAAATTTAATACGCAAATGTTATACCTGTTCCTATCAGCAACATTAAAACACTGTCCAAAACATTGCGGTATGGTAAAAAATAAAGTGAAATGTCCACTCCAAACTAAAGCTCCATCTCCTCCATTACTGTGATCATATTGCCATTCTTCCAAACAAGGGGTGGAACTGTTGAAATTACCCACTCACAATCAAAAGTTGGAGGGCATCTTGTGCTCTTAGTCATCCCAGAACAGAGGAGCCTCTCATCATTAAAGTCAATTTGTTAGAGGATTATAAGGGGGAAGGAGGGGAATCCAAAGTCACCACACATTTTGGCGGTGCAGTCTAGTCCAAGTCAGCTTTGGAAGGAGCCAATATTTTGCTGCAAAATTCTAAAACTCCTAGTACTTACAGGGAGCCTTTTTGTATTTTTTTTTTAAAAGGCACAAAATGGTTGCAGCTGCCCTATGTCGGAGAGTTACTGTAGAGCCTGGTGGAGGAGACGCTTGCATGTGAGGGTGATAGAAACCCCACCCCCACTTAGTATTATGACTCACTTTGATTAGGCTGAACCGGGTGGCACCGGGCTAAAAGTAGCAATGGGCATAGCGCGCATTCCAAACTAAACAGTCCCCTGCGCTGCCCAGCTGTATTGTCAACAAGCCAGTGTGGTGCATACAGTGTATGCTTGAAATTCTCAAATACGTTTCCATCTGAAGGCAGATAAAGTAGATTTGGTTTTTTCAACAGTAGGCAACCTTTGTATGTGAAAATGTTTCTAGACCTAGCATCCTAATTTATGACTCCATATGTTCGACATAGGTCCTTATGTTCTAAACTGATTTTGCTACATTTCACGCTTTGCGTCAAAGAGGTGGGTTGTCCTGCAGTCTCAGGAATAAGGGGATTCGTTTAAGTCCTGAGGGAGTGGAGTTTGAACTGGGTGAAAATAAATCAAATATGTTTTCAACCTGGCCTGCAGGACAACCCACCTCTTCGCCACTCAACTCTATCCACAAAGACAAAAAACATGTTGAGACATAAACTGTGTGGTCCTGGCAGTTTTGTTCAATGAGTGGCCTGGGTTGAACCAGGCTATGCTCATCACATGACCAGTCAGAGAGGCACGCCCTGCTCAAATTACAGTTGGCCTAATCTGCGGATCCCTGACATGTTGTTGATAAGGCAGCACTGTTCAGGAACACAGGCTTAGAACATATTTTTACATAAACTATTTCTTCAGATTCAACAGTTTTTCTCAAATATGTTAAGGTTAGATTAGATTCAACTTTGTCATTGAACAAGTACAATTACAGTACAACGAAATGCAGTTTGCGCCTAACAAAGTGCAAATAGAAAAGGGCAGGAAAGTATTAAGTATATGTATCTACAAGTGGAATGTACAGATGTGCAATTATTGCAAATGCATTACATATGGCAATTCTAAATGTGCAAAGGAAGCAAACAGCAGAGTGCAAGAAAAGTTACAAGAAGCAACTAAACAAATATACAATTACAAATGTAACGGCTAGGTACAACAAAACCTAAGTAGATACCACAAAAGAAAAACCTTCAAAAAAAACAAAACATTCTCAACCTTCTTCCCAAAAGACATATCAAACCCTGAAGAAATTAGACTAGAGATTACCTCCAGGACCATTAGGGAGGATCATAAAGATAACAGACCAGAAGCTGTGCAGGTTAGGTCATAGACACGTGGAGCAGTGTGGTCTTGGAAGCATCACACATTTCACACAAGAATGGTGTCAAGGAATACGATATGGAGCCTAGCATTTGAGTACTGTACAAGTGCACTGTCTAGAGTTGATTGAGTAGGTATGATTATATCCAAAGCTATCTTCTTTCAATCTGACAAGTATTTTGGAGCACAGTTCCAGAATATGATCATCAATGCTACTTCGTCTAGCACTACTGTATACACACAATACCGACAACCCCTTCCACGTTTGAAGACATGGAATCATTGAATAGCCCAGTTGCTTAACGTAACACATTTGTCATTGGTGCAACAGAAGGCTGGTGTTTCAAACTTGATGCAGTGAACTGGTTCTGCAGAAGATGTTCTATTCAAAAGCTCACCAAACAGGATCTTATGCCACCTGGGATTAAATGAAGATTAGTTAACCTAGGGAGACATTTGGGTTTGTTGTGATTATTTTACCAGTACCACTTTCTTACAGATCTGATTAAACCCATTTACCATAGTCATGGGCTACTACAGTATATGACAGCTGAGAGAAATCTCTAGCATTACAGAATTGAGTTTCAGAATAGAAACACAACACTTGCCTCTCCAGCACTGACAAAAGCAATGTCATGACGTGTGCTTGTGTACAATGTACACAAGCATTCTTTTTAGTTCTAGTTGATCAGATTTGGATGAGGTCAATTACTATAAAACTGGAACAATCACATGATGGTTCCTTTAAACAAACTAACTTAAGAGAAGCAGACAGCGTCGACCACTGAACACAGCAGAGTTATTGTTATACGAAGTCCAGAACCACCAAGTTATACAAATCAACCTGAAGTCAATGGGAATGAGACCCGTTTGCCCTCACAAAACATGAGGCAGGATGTAGTGTACACGACACCCTTGGGTAATGCTGAAAGATTACTGATCAATATTGAGCCTAAATCCTAAAGCACTGGAATGGAAAGCAATCACACAAGATCCTGCCCAGTTGAATAAACAAACCCTCAACTGGTTTGTCAGCATTCCTGTCCTGAGTAGAAAGTGAACCTGGAAAGAGTTCCTCTCAAAATTGCATGGATGCAATAAACAGGTCAACGGAGCACATCCCACTGGGGGTGGAAGAAGGCCACTGTCATTGGCACAAGTCAAAAACTCTGATAGCGGAGCTAGCTGTCCTGATTTGCATTTTCAAATGCTACCAGAATCTGGTTTTCAACCCTTTGAATTGTATGGAAGCCCAATCCGGATGCAATTTTCTTGTTGATCATAAATGTCAAGATTATTTCAAAATCCTACATTTTGACATACATCATTCAAAATATCAAGATCAACCTGTGACCATGAAATGTTGACTTACGTCCCCTAAGACTGCTCAACACGCAGCCTTGTGGAACACCAGTATTCAGTCTCAGGGTGGAGGAGGTGACGTTGTCTAACCTGACAGACTGGAGTCTGTTGGTTAAAAAGTCCTAAGTCCAGTTACAGAGAGAAGGGATGATCCCTAGGTCATGGAGTTGGTTGACCAGCCTAGCGGGGATGACTGTGTTGAATGCTGAACTAAAGTCTATGAACAGCATTCTCACAAAGGTGTTGGTTTTGTCCAGGTGGGTCAGGGCAGAGTGTAAAGCTGTGGAGATGGTGTCCTCTGTAGACCTGTTCGACCGGTAGGCAAACTGGTAGGGATCAAGTGTTGGGGGGAGGCAGGAATTAAGGTGGGCCAGAACTAGTCTTTTGAAGCACTTCATGATCGTTGGGGTGAGTGCGACAGGTCGAAAGTAATTCAGGCTAGATGCAGACGACTGCTTCAGCTCTGGCACAATGGTTGCGGTCTTCAAGCTCGTGGGGACCACCGCCTGGGCTAGTGACAGGTTGAAAATGTCAGTGAAGACCTTGGCCAGCTCCCTAGCACATGCTCTGAGCACACCGTATTGGAGGTCAAGTGCCTGGCATAACATCAAGTGCCTGGCGCTGATAACAACCTGGCCCTCAATACAAAGAATACCAAGGAGCTCATTGTGAATTACAGGAAATCTAAAGGCTGCAGTCACGCCCCAGTTCTCATCGAAGGGACTGAGGTGGAGCGTGTCCAGCTTCAAATTCCTGGGTGTCCACATCTACGAGGACCTCCCCGAGGACCTCTCCTGGTCCCTCAACACCTCAGCCCTGGTCAAAAAGGCGCGGCAGCGCCTTGAGGAGGCTGAAGAAGGCCCGTCTGTCTTCCAAGATCCTTGTGAACTTCTACCATTGCACAATCGAGAGCATTCTGACTAACTTCGCCACAGTGTGGTTTGGTGGTTGCTCCGTAGCTGACCTGAAGGCCCAGCAACTGGTGGTGAAAACCGCCAAGCACATCATGGATACCCAGCTCCCAGCCATTGTAGACTTCCTGTGTAAGTGATGTCTGTGTAGGGTGCGCAGCATCACCAGGGACCCTTCACACCCATGCCACAAACTGTTTGCCTTCCTCCCATCAGGCAGGCGGTACAGGTCTCTATGTTCTCGCACCAGCAGGCTCAGGAACAGTTTCTTTCCATCTGCTGTAACCCTGCTGAACTCTGTGACTTCCCATCACTATGCCCACCCTTTGCATGACTGGACAGGTCTGATAAGATTTTTCAGTTTACGTGTCATTGCTGCTATTCCTGTATTTCATTTGCACATGCCGACTTGAACCTTAAACTTGCACCTTAACCTTGCCCTCATTGCACATTCAGAACTGCCGCTGTACTTGCATTTTCAATTGTTACACAAGTCTACCTCGGGAACCTAATTGCTGCTATCCCTGCATTTCAGTTGCACATCCTAACCTACTCCTTCAATTTGCTTCAATTGCAAATTCAGAATGCCATTGAGAATTGCCACAAATATTTATCTCACTTGTACATACATTATACCTAATGCCTGTACATTTTCTGTAAATTTGTGATTTTTCCACTGCACATTTAGAATTGCCATAATTATGCATTTGCATTAATTGCACACCTATACATTCCACTTGTACCTACATGTACTTAATACTTGTAAATTGTTCTGCACTCCTCTATTTGCACTTAGATATTATAGGTTAGATGCAAACTGCATTTCGTTGTACTGTACTTGTACTGTTCAATGAAAATAAAGTTGAATCTAATCTTCTTTATTCATGATTGCCACTTCTCCTGTTTACTTTGATTGTTCCTATTCTAATTAGTAAATAATAAACAATGAAACATTAAATAAACACTTGCAGTTTTGCTGTTATGTGTAATGTTTTCGAAAAAACGTGTCATATATTGTTATCATATCCAATTATATCTACGGCCTCATCTCATCACACATCCCCAGAGATCCAGGAGAGTCGAACACAGTAGCAAGCCTTCCTCGTCTTGTAATTGAATATGGTCTAAATACTCTTTTGCAGCAGGTAAAAAAAACAGTTTATTTCCATCTAGTTCCCTAAACAGATGTTGTTACATTTTATTTTCAAATATGTTTTTGCCAAGTCAGAAAAGTTCCTTTGTTTTTGTATTCTTTAAGAGAAACACGATAATGAAAACCTCTGTTTAAGGGCATAACAGAACTTAACAGCTTTGAAAGTAAACGAAGAATTAGTTTTTCTTCTGGGAAATATTTAAGTAACTCACTGTTTTATTCTTTTTGTTTCTCTTGAAGAAACGTTTCGCAATGTTTTGCCAAATTAGTACACCCCTCGTGTGTTCTTTAACGTCACGATCAAGCGCCAGTGCTTCGTGGCTTAGTTCTCCCTGCATTTCCGGCGAACTCGATAATCACCCTATATGATTGATTGCAATTTATTGTTATGCAATAGTTATATTTATATTATATCTCGATTTGAATGGCCTCAGAGGGCATCCAGGTAAACCAACTACGTCCGTGGCGTTATAATTGGCAGAATCAAAACACAGCCAATGAAAGTTGGAGCCAACTATGCACCACCCGAACGAGAGTTGGTAGGCTAGGTAGATAACCAGCTAATGTAGCGTGCTAGCTACAGTCATTCAGTTCCAGCACTGAATGGCCCAGGCCAGGTCCTGTGACACGGACATTCACTTTCCCACTTGCTTACCTCCTTTACAGGGAGTCCTGTGTTGGCTGTGCTGTGCTCGGTATCCCTCAATCACCTCCCATTCGCCGTTGTCTCGTTTTATGGGGAACGACACACTCAGTACGTGGTTGCAGGGCTTGATAATCTTGAGAATTCCGCGTACTCTGTGTCTCTTCTGTTCTGGGGTCTCCTTGTTTCTGAGGTCCTCCACCAGTTTATCCTCAACGATATTTGCACCGCGGTCAAAGAATCCCTCCACCATTCTAAAGAAGTTGGGGTCATCTGCATCTTTCTCTCCGACCTGGCTGTAGGAGCGGACCCGCATCAGCGACGCAGAAACTGGAAGAACCGTCTCCACGCATCCCGAGGCCAAAGCATTGCTTGCTCCACGAGTAAGTAATTCTCCGAAATACCTATACATTTCCCTAATGTATTTGAGATGTAAGTACCGAATGAAACCTAAAAAACGTAATGGGAAAGCAAATGAAATCGGAAGGGGGAAAACAAAAAGTTATAATGAAACAACGGCTCCTCCTTATCCTGCCCCGTTCCGCATTGATATGACAGCAGTCATGCCGGCCGTTTCTTGTTTTACCGCAGGCTTGTTTGTGTGAATTCCTACCTCTGGGGAGTGTTTCGTTTGAATGCGCATGCAAGGTAATGCGCGCATCCGCGACAAATGTTGCACTGCCAGTTAATTTGACATAAAACATTTTAAAATACTTGTGTACACAGAGCACTGAAGTTAATATTTTCAATTTGCTCAATATCCTGGGCCATCTCTGATTTCCTACAACTCTACACATTTTGAAACGGAGCAGAGGGAATAAAACATTTTCAAGTAGAGACCCTACAGTTTTTTCCTCAAAAACATGTCCCCTTGCATGGATTCAGCCTAAAGCATCTGTTTTTGTCTGTGTAACTTAATTTATTTTGCTTCACAGAGGTAGGCAGGCTGAAGTAACACTTGTAAATGCCGTTATTCCCAACTACAGCCAGATTTTCAAGATTGAACAAACCCAGACATACGGTGTCCCTTGATGTAAGAATGTGTCCTCCTGAAGTCTTAGAATGTTAGGAACGAATTGTTTGGTCACATCAGTACCTGTGATGCTGTAGGTGGAGCTATCACCAATAGATTGGGATGGCGTGTCCAAACCTGAGCTTCATCGAATCAATGGCTTAATGTTACACATCACACAGTAGGCAGTATGTTGGATCCTTTATCTGTGAGGCTGTTTCACCTTAGTAACTCTAAACCACAGCTGAACTGGTGTTAAAGGGAGCAACGAACCCACTGTGGACTCTACCCTGAGTAAACATTATGATCATCCTCAGTATTGGACACGTATACGCACATAGTCCAGTCCATGCTTGCTTAAATGAGTGATATAGAAACAATCAATCCCCACTCTCCAACAGAGCCTTCTGAAAGGTGTCCACCAGTATGACTAGTTTAGGTGACACCCAGGCAAACCTCTGAGGTTATTCGTTTTCAGACCTGGTTCCAGTCAGTGTAGTTTTACTTTTTGAACGTGTTTGTAAAATTTTTTTCATAGAGCAATTTGTGTGAATTATGAGTATTGTCACAAGGGCCAGAAGAGGTGGCTGTCTTTTCACACTTCTGTAGGAATGTCTCATTTGTGGGATGATATCAATATGCCGGACCTCTAGCCTCCATACTTAGAAAATGTAAATTTCTCTGTGACCTAGGTGCTCCAATTCAATGAATTCCTTCTAGGTCTAGGTACCTATTGCACAGTGCATGCAAACCTTTTTCTGTGGTATAAGACTTAACCACAGGGATAATAATAACACCAAACAGTGGGCCTAGACACCTTCTCAGTGCAACCCTCAGTAATTTCTATACATGCTGGGCCTTTCTTCCACTTCTCACTTCTGAAGTTTTACCACTTCCATCTTTTCCGGTCTTATTCCACTGTTCTAGTTTATTCATTTACAGAAACTGACAAATCACCTCTTCTATTGCTGCTGCCAGCTGTAGGGCTGTACATACCTCGGCTGCTCTAAAAGCCCTGCACTTTTTTAAAATGGGGGCAGTGTTTCTAAACCTTTGAGGGGTTTTTTTTCATTTTTGAGAGTTGTAATATGTATTTTAATTTTATTCAGAGCATTTCACAATTTTTAGCCTGCATTACCATCAGAAGTCTGATGACACAATGGTGTGAAAAACGCATCAATTAAATGACAAACATGTACTATATGCATTGTTTTAACAAGTTCTGACAGAAAAATGAGGTCAATAAAAAAGTGATATACTTTTCTGTCATCATTTAGCAGACACTCGTATGCAGTGACTAACTGGCAGTGCGTTCAACTAAGCTGGATAAGAAACAAGCATCATGGTCTTCATAGCAAGCAAAACATTATTCCTAAGCATGTCAACATTAGAAATCTCTGGAAGGAATTAAGTCATTTTTATGAACATGTACTCACTTTGTGTGATATCAGAGAGAGTTTTTTTTTTCGCAGGAGAATTGTCTGGTGTTCAGAGGGCATGGGATTACATCCCAATGGCTATGGAACCCAAGAGATACCGACATGTTGCTTAATCCAAGAGATTCTGACTTGTGGTTTTAAGGGAAAACAGCAGAATGAATGAAAAGCCGAAGATATACGTGTTCATGGGAGCCCCAGCCCCACCCCTGACACCTGTGCCTGAACTTACCGAAGTAGAGCCTGCACCATCCAGTCCGTGGAGGACCGTGGAGCTCTACAGGCAGGGGGGCATCCTGAGGCTAAGGGAGGATGACGAGGGTCGGGGCCTCAGTCGAGATGGGGTTGATTCCTCGTCAGAGCACAGCGAGGAAGCCAGAACCCGCAAATACCATCCTAAACTGCATCACGGTCCTAAGAACCAAATCGCCTCTCCCTCAGAGAAAGAACCGGGGTCCGAAGAGACAACCCAGGCTGGCCTGGCCCCTTTGGATAGGTCTCCCGCCCAGAATGAGCCAGCTGTTGGTATTGATGAGGACGTGCGTTCTGAGTCGGTAAGGGAGTATCTGGACAGCTGCTTCCCAGCCGGGCAGCCTGACGCGGGGCCGTTGTCCGCCCCTGAGAGAGCGGACGTCCAGTCACATCCAGCCCTGTCTGTGGAGACTGAGTACCTCAGCGCGTGGACGGTCAGCCAAGCCCTGCTGCTGAGAGGAAGGCTGGGCACGCAAAGGGACACCAGCCCTACGAAAGCCAGGCCTCCGCCAACCCCACCCAAACCGTCCACTTCCGCTTCCATATGCTCCCCGGAGCTGTACAGCCCAGCAACCCCAATGCAGTCGCCCGCGCACAGGGGCCAAGGAGCGCCCCAGCAGGGATCCATGGAACTGTTCTACGAGCCCCTGCTGAGCGAGAAGCAGGAGGAAGGAGGTGTGATACTAGAGGCCACTGCCGAAGGGGTACTATGCTCTCAGAGTGACGTCTCCGAGAACCTCCTCCCCTCACCTAAATCCCCGTCGCAGGTGTCTCCTTCACCGCCAGCGCCTAAACGGAGCCGAGCCTCACTCTCTGCAGCCGGGAGCACAAGGCCAGCGTATCAGCCCGCGGACGGGGCTCATGTCTCTTCCCAAGGCCCCACCAGCCTCCTGGCTGAATGTGTCACTCCAGGAGGGCGTTTCTCCGTCTTAGTGGCCGTGGTGCATCCGTGTCACCTGAAGGAGATCAGGGTGCGGTCAGGTCTGTCCGCCGGCACCTGCATCCCCCTGGCCTCGGTGGTGGTGACCGACCAGTCCGGAGTGGAGATGAAGGTGGTCCTGTGGAGGAGGGCGGCGTTCTGGGCGTTGACGGTGTACCCTGGAGATGTGCTGCTTATCACTGGTACGCGTCAACTCCTCAGTTTGGCATTATTTGGTTATAAAGACTGGTATTTGATGTCGCAGTCGCACACGTTTGAACCGTCGCTCTATTTTACACGATGAATGTGGCTTTTTTTTTGCATTTCTTTAAGATTTTTGACCTTGCAACCAGCGGATTGTGTTTGTATAATACAGCTCGTTGTGTGTCATTACAGGGTTGACAGTGAACAAGGACAAGTGGAAAGGCGAGACGGTGCTGCAGTCGTCCTACAGCAGCAGGCTTCTCAATCTGGGCCAGGTCACTGGCAGCCGCTCCCCACCAGGTGGGGCTGTGTTACGCAGGAAACATCATCCGCATGACATTAGTAAACCACTAGGTCTTACCATGGTCGCATGTTTATAAATGAAGTCTCATGAACCAAAGAGCTCAATCCAGTAGAACACGAGTAGGGTCCAACAGCTTTTTAGATTCAAATATGGACCTTTAGGGCTTAACGCCACCTGGTGACTAGATGTGAAATTGCAGCGCGCTTAATCAAGTGTGAATTGCAGAAAATTCGGGAAGTATTCAGACCCCTTCACTTTTTCTACATTTTCAACAACAGGCTGCCATAAAGTTTTGCAAATTCATGTAAAAAAAGTCATATAAAAACGAAATATCACACAAGTATTCAGACCCATTGGATTACAGCCTTGATTCTTCTTGGGTACGATGCTACAAGCTTGGCACAACTGTATTTGGGCAGTTATGCTGCCGCCGCCGTTCAGTACGGATGGTATTGGTCCGGTGATCAGCGGTGCCTGCTGTGATTTGCCTTTTACAGAGTAGTGGCTTCCTTCTGGCCACTCTACCGTAAAGGCCTGATGGGTTCTCCCATCTCTACACAGGAACTCTGGAGCTCTGTCAGGGAGACCACCTCCCCAGCCAAGGCCCTTTTCCCTGGATTGCTCTGGGCAGCCAACTCTAGGAATTGTTGGTGGTTCCAACCTTATTCTGTTCAAGAATGTTGGAGGCCACTGTGTTCTTGGGGACCTTCAATGCCGCAGGAATGTTTTGGTAACCTTCCGCAGATCTGTGCCTCGACACAATCGTATGTCGGAGCTCTATGGACAATTCCTTCGACCTGATGGCTTGGTTATTGCTCTGACATGCACTGTCAACTGTGGGACCTTATAGTGTGTACCTTTCCAAATCATGTCCAACCAATATAATTTACCACAGGTGGACTCCAAGTTTTAGAAACAACTCAAGGTTGATAAATGAATGCAAGATACACCTGAGGTCAATTTTGAGTGTCATAGCAAAGGGTCTGAATATGTATGTAAATTAAATTTTTTCATTTTATTTCTTTTTAATCTTTTTTTATTTGCTAAAAAAAATCGAAAAACACTTTTGCTTTGTCATGATGGGGTATTGTGTGTAGATTGATGAGATTTTTTTTTTATTTAATCCATTTTAGAATGAGGCTGTAAATGTGGGAAAAGTGAAGGGGTCTGAATACTTTCCAAATGTACTGTATGTGGCATTGGGTGTATTATCTCCCCTTCCTATATATTTGTCTCTTACTGTTCTCTTGCTGTTGTAGATGAACACACTTTATCTGTGCTTTTGGTATAGTGTAATAATTTAAATAGATTTCTGATAGTGTTCACTGATCACTAATCTCCAACCGACGTGTCAGGAAAATCCCACAAGAGCCGGTTGTCTAATGTGCCTGTGTTCTGCAGCACCTCAGAAAGTGAGTGGGCGGACTCTGAGATCACTGTGTGGTTACTTGCGTGAGAAGCATTCCCTGCTGGTGTCGCTCCCCCCTCGCAACCCTCAGAATCCCAACTCCATCCCGCACGCCCGTCTTGGGACCATGAAACCCGACACGCTCGTGCACGCACTGCTCCGAGTCACACACACCGAGATGTTCTCAGGTAATGAGCCTCCGTCAAGAAGGTCACGTAAACACACACACGTCGGAATGCATCCCTTTCGTCTGTTATGCAGTTTTTCCATTTCCGTCTTAGTCATATCCAGAGTGACTTCCAGTTAGTGCATACATTTTAAAACAACCCAATAGTAGTAATTACATCCTGCTTGAAGAAGAAGCAGTGAGTGGAGTCAGTGTTAGAAGGAGGAGAAAAACCTCCAAAATGACGAACGTTAGTTCACAACTATTATTGACTTTGACATAGAAAGTGGTTGAGTGGGCCTACATAGCCATTTTCACATGAGTTCTCAGACAGCAGCAGCCTGCGTGCATTGACTCTGAGAGTCCCACAGCGTGGCGAGCCGAGGCAGAGGGCATGTCCAGGACAGGAGGTGTGCTGAAGGCTGTGCTGACTGCAGAGCAGGGGGATGGACAGCAGGGGGCGGTGGTGCTCTGGGGAGCTGCGTTGACCTGGCTGCAACGGATCAACAGGAACAGAGGTAAAGTCTGGACAAGAAAAAACAAGTTGTTGTGGCTTCCGCATTTTCGAGTGTTATCAATCCCTCTACTTCTCCTTGGGACCCGAAGTACTGCTGGTTTTAATTACAGTTCACTAAACAGGGACTGATTAGATTAGTTAACTTTTTCATTGAACAAGTACAGTACAACAAAATGCAGTTAGCATCTAACCAGAAGTGCAAATAGAAGAGGGCAGAAATGTACAAGTATTATGTATATGTATATTACAAGTGGAACGTATAGATGTGCATTAAAGGCAAATGCAGTACAAATGGCACTTTTAAATGTGCAATTAAGGCAAATAGATGAGGGCAGAAGTATTAAGTATAGTGTATGTTACAAGTGGGATAATAGTTGTGCGTGTACAAATGGCAATTCTGAATGGCATTCTAAATGTGCCATTGAGGCAAATTGAAGGAGTAAGGAAGCATGTGCAACCAGGATGCAGAGATGGCAGCAATTAGGTGCCTGAGATAGACATGTACATTTAGGTCAAGAAATAATTGGACACTGACACAAGTTTTGTTATTTTGGCTGTTTACCAAAATATATTCAAGCTACAGTTAAATAATGAATATAGGCTTAAAGTGCAGTCTCTCATCTTTCATTTGAGGGTATTCACATCCAAAGTGGAGGAAGGGTTTAGGAATTACAGCTCTTTAATATGTAGCCTTCTCTTTTTCAAGGGACCAAAAGTAATTGGACAGTTGACTCAAAAGCTGTTTCATGGACAGATGTGGGCTATGCCTTCATTATTTCTTCATCAATTAAGCAGGTAAGATATCTGGAGTTGATTCCAGGTGTGGCATTTGCATTTGGAAGCTGTTTCTGTGAACCCACAACATGCGGTCAAAGGAGCTCTCAATGCAAGTGAAACAGGCTATCCTTAGGCTGCAAAACAAATAAAAAATCCATCAGAGTGATAACAGGAACATTAGGAGTGGCCAAATCAACAGTTTGGTACATTCTGAAACAAAAAGAACACACTGGTGCACTCTGCAACACAAAAAGGCCTGGACGTCCACGGAAGACAACAGTGGTGGATGATCGTGGGATCCTTTCCATGGTAAAGAATAACCCCTTCACAATATCCAGCCAAGTGAAGAACACTCTCCAGAAGGTAGGCGTATCATTATCCAAGTCTACCATAAAGATAAGACTTCACGAGAGCAAATACAGAGGGTTCACCATAAGGTGCAAACCGTTCATAAGCCTCAAGAATAGAAAGGCTAGATTGGACTTTGCCAAAAATCATTAAAAAAAGCCAGCCCAGATCAGGAACAGCATTCTTTGGACAGATGAAACTACAATCAACTTGTACCAGAATGATGGAAAGAAAAAAGTACGGAGAAGGCTTGGAATGGCTCATGATGCGAAGCATAACACATCATCTGTAAAACACAGTGGAGGCAGTGTGATGGTATGGGCATGCATGGCTTCCAATGGCACTGGGTCACTAGCGTTTATTGATGATGTGACAGAAGATGGAAGCAGCCGGATGAATTCTGAGGTGTATAGGGATATATTATCTGCTCAGATTCAGCCAAATTCAGCAAAGTTGATTGGACGGCGCTTCACTCTACAGGTGGACAATGACCCAAAACATACTGTGAAAGCAACCCAGGAGTTTTTGAAGGCAAAGAAATGGAATATTCTGCAATGGCCGAGTCAATCACCTGATCTCAACCCGATCGAGCGTGCATTTCACTTGCTGAAGACAAAACGTAAGCCAGAAAGACCCACAAACAAACAACAACTGAAGACAGCTGCAGTAAAGGCCAGGTAAAGCATCACAAAGGAAGTAACTCAGCGTTTGGTGATATCCATGTGTTCCAGACTTCAAGCAGTCATTGCCTGCAAAGGATTCTCGACAAAGTATTAAAAATGAACATTTTATTTACGATTGTGTTAATGTGTCCAATTACATTTGAGCCCCTGAAATAAGGGGACTGTGTATGAAAATGGTTGCAATTCCTAAACGTTTCATACAATATTTTTGTTAAACCCTTTGAATTAACGCTGAAAGTCTGCAAAAAAAAATGCAAGTACGATGGCAATTCTAAATATGCAATGAAGGCAAATTGAATGTGCAAGGTGCATGTGCAACTGAAATGCAAGGATAGCAGCAGTGAGGTTCCCGAGGTAGACACGTACCTGTAACAACTGAAAACTTCCGTTATCAGACTTTGCAAGGCTGTGTCAGAGTAGTACAAAGGGAGTAGTGCAACAAGGTCCCTGAGAGGTGGGGGGGGGTGTATGGTTAGTGATGGGTCACAGAGTTCTCTGGGTCACAGAGTTAAGCAGGGTTACAGTAGATGGAAAGAAACTGTTCCTGAGCCTGATGGTGCAGGAACAAACAGTCCTGTACTGCCTGCCTGATGGTAGGAGGGCAAACAGTTTGTGGCATGGATGTGAAGGGTCCCTGATGATCCCGCGCGCCCTTTGCAGACACCACCCGTTGCAGGGCCTTCCGTTTGGCTATGGAGCAATCGCTAAACCACACTGTAATTTTAGGCAAATGCAATTAACTACCAGGTAGAATAGAAAACAAGCCAGCAGTACTCTGGTTCCCCAGGCTCCGAGTTGAGAACCCTTGAATCCAACTGTTTACTAGCTTGTTAGATTATGCGGTGTGAGTGAGCTGCCACCCACTGGTCTGTGTAGATGCAATGTGGGAGTTCCGGGTTCTCCTGGTGAGGGAGAATATGATGTCAGGCCTCCTGGAGCTGCACTCAACGCCCTGGGGTTCCTGTGAGCCCATATTTCCTGATGATATGCGTGCACTGGAGTTCTACAAGCCGGGTCAAGCCAAACATACCAGCAGCAGTCTGGAGATAGACCTGCACACTCTCTTGTCCCAGAAGTACACTGGTAAGCTGCAGAAATTTTTAACAGTGTAGTGCCTCTCAAAAGTATTCACCCGCCTTGGACTTTTCCACAAAGTACTGTTACAATGTGACATCAAAATGGATTGAATGAAGACTCCCTGCCACAGATTAACACAAAAGTCCAAAATATCAAAGTGAAATATAAAATCTGCAAATTGTTCATAAGTCAATATTTGGTAGAGTCACCTCTTGCGGTGAGTACGGCTATGAGTTTGGTCTCTGCCAGCTTTGCATGTCTGGACAAAGCCATTCTTGCCCATTCCTATTTGTAAAATTGATCAACCTCCATTAAGTTGGACGGGGATCTTTTGGGAACAGCAGTTTTCAACCCTTTCCATGTATTCTCAATTGGATTGAGGTCCAGACTTTGCTAATCAGTCTCCCAATACCTCATGCTAAGAGGCATCCCCATAGCTTGATGCTGCCATGACCATGCTTCACAGTAGGGATGGTGTTCTCAGGATGATGTGATATTTTAGGCTTGTGCAAAACATAGTGCTTAACGTTGAGGACAAAAAGCTCTTTTTTTTGGTCTCATCAGACCATAGAATCTTCTTTCACTTGTCTTCAGTCTCCAACATTGACCACTCTCCCATGAATACTTTTTTTGTGAAGCTTTTGGCTTATTGTAGCAGTATACACAATGTCTCCCAGCTTAGTTGTGGAAGATTGTATCTCTTCTTGTAGGCTTTCCTGAATAGTGCTTTTCTTAACTGGATACTCATTTTTTGAGGGCATCCTCTTCTACATAGAACACAGATGTGCCATATTCTCTCTCTGTCTTAATAATGGACTATACTGTGCTCTGGGGGATATTCAACACCTTGGAAATGTTCTAACATCCTACCCGTTTGGTGTTTTTTGAAGAACCTTGTTCCGGATTTAATTTGAATGTTGTTTCATTTTTATTATGTAATATCTGGTAACAGGTCAACTAACCAACTGTGGGACCTCCCAGATTTATGTGGGACCAACTGTGGGACCTCCCTGGTTTATTTATCGGAATTGCACACAGGTGTACTCGATTCAACTTATTTTGTGACTTCTAAAGACAGTTGGTTGCACCACAGTTCATTCAGGTTTGTCGAAGCAAAGGGGGTGAAAACTTATGCTATCAATTGTTTTCCGTTTCATATTTCTTAATAATTTAGAACGAACAATTTGCAGATTTTATTTTTCAGGCTTTTTTTTGTGTTTATCAGTGGCAAAAAATACATTTTATGTGGATGTAAGTCATATCGTTAAATAGGGGTTCTGTCTTATATTCCAGGTTTGTAAATGCATTTCTCTATTTAAAAGTAGCACGGCCAGTGAAAACAATGGCTTTTCTCACAAACTACATTGAAGATGTTAACGTCCTACACTGGTGACTTGTTTTCTTCTAAGGCGATGTGGAACTGAGAGTTCACATCACAGCTTTCCAGTTCCAAGGAAGCCCGTCCCAAAATACACTGCAGCGGATAGACAGCGACACTTCGTTGGAAAGGATCCTTGACACCGTGTCTGGTGATATCACGTTCACGGGTTGCGGCTGCTGTGCCATCGAGCTGGACACTGATGACAATGGGATCTACTGTCCCTGTTACCCTTGCCTGCCCCATACAGGAGTAAGACGCTATTACCGGTCAGTCCCACAACACTGGGCCTCTAATAGCAACATTGGATTACATAGCGTGTATACAGACAGTCCTCAATAATACTTCACTCACTGGCTTCCATTACCTTGGTGAACGTGTTCACTTCTCAGGCTTATCAAATAAACTCATTTCAAATAGAGATAGAATTAACCAGTCGTTGACTCAAGCAGCCAGTGTAGCTCAAATTTCAACAGAGGGGATTGTGTCAATTGCAAACAGGCCATTGCGTGTGGTGAAGTGGCCTTTGTAAGTGAAATCTGCAGTAAAACTGGTTTAGTATGTTAGGCAGTGCCGGTTCCACATCAGCAGCAGGGGGGCTTGGGTTTGCAGTTTGTAATCTGATTCCTTTCCAGACAGAAAATAGGAGTTGTTGTGGCCATATTGTCTTCAAGGCCTGATCCCAAACGTGTGTGACACTGCTACAAGACTGTGAGTCCATTAACTGACTTCCTCTATTCACCTCAGGCCAGTTCTGCTGACAGTAAAGGATGGGGAGAGCCAGGTATGTGTCCATGTGCCACCTGTCCTGTTGCAAAAGATCCTGCTCAATACTCTTCCTGACAAGCTGAGCAAGACTGTGGGTAAGTCGATGAGTGTCCCTTCATCTGTCTTTCTCCCTTTGTCTTCCCTCTGTCTTTCCACATTCCTGGAGTCCAATATCAGAGGAGCGTATGTTCACTAACTGACATGTACACAGTCTGAATTTCACTTTGTGTAATAGTGCAGCTAGTGACAGACACCATTTAGAGAAAGAATACACAACATACTGTAGATACGCAAAGTTTACATACTGCTACTGTATATACAAATGCAGGATAATGACGTGTGTGTGTGTGTGTGTGTGTGTGTGTGTGTGTGTGTGTGTGTGTGTGTGTGTGTGTGTGTGTGTGTGTGTGTGTGTGTGTGTGTGTGTGTGTGTGTGTGTGTGTGTGTGTGTGTGTGTGTGTGTGTGTGTGTGTGTGTGTGTGTGTGTGTGTGTGTGTGTGTGTGTGTG